>ML975299.1:89484-164085 GCA_010015605.1 Decorospora gaudefroyi
CTTCTTCTTCTTCTTCTTCTTCTTCTTCTTCTAAGTTAGAAGAGCTATGGGGCCAGGACCTTGTGGCATGGGTCCTAGGATCCCGTCGAGAAATAATCCTCATACGCATACCATTAAGAGCCGCAAGGCGTGCGGAGCATCGCGTCGATTTCGGTGTCGATTTCTGTACACGATAAGGATGCTGTGCGCCAAAGGGGATGCGCGGTTGAGGTGTACGCTGGGAGCGGCGGAGTGTTGTCTCCATATCTTGTCTTTTTTATTTAGTTTTTTGGTAAATGGAATAGCTGTGTGTAGTGGGTAATGGTAGTTAACTTTTGACTACTTTGGAGGTGGAAAGGAGTGGGTGAGAATGTAATAGGGCTTGGGGTGGATGATTAATGGTGCTGGAGAGTTTCTCTGTTATGATAGGGACAAAGGTGACAATGGGACAATGGAAGGGGAGTTGGTAGGTTTCTCTCGATGAGAACAAGGGGGTTGTATGAGTATGCTGGTCCAAAACTAGGGTTATCTAGTGTTGTACACAATGTTCTTGAGTCGCGGTCGTGTTGTTCGTTCTTGTGTGTAGGCAATATTCTTTCTTTGTAGGGAAGTTCCGGAAAAACTCGTTCGTTCAGAGTGAGGTGTTGCGACCTACCTATAGACGCGACGACGGTAGAGGTCGAATGAAAATCAAACAAAATGCTGGCCGAGATCCAAGTTATGGTTGGTTCTTAATGTATATACTTTATAGGCATGACCTACAGTGCCGATCAAATCCTCGCCGAACCGATCTCGGCGTCGTTGGATAAGCTCCTGAAAATGCTAACAAGACGTGGAAAAGATAACGCCGTCCATATGCTCGAGGGTATCGTTGATACCGAATGCTTTTCCATCGCTGGACAGAACCGTGTTTGCCCCCAAAGAACGCCATATCACTGTGCCTCCCAGAAAAGCAGGCCAAAGCCAATCCCTACGCCGAGACCAAGGGGCCGTGGAAGTCGCGCAACGTCGCCACTAAATCATCCTCGCGGAACAACTGCAGGAGCAGCTTCTCTTGTACCTCCTTCCACTTCCTGAGCGCATCTAGTTCTCCCTTGCTCAACCACTTCTCTTCGTTGCCGACCACGTCGGAGCGCTCGGCTTTGGTAAGGAGGAACTGCACCTTCTCTCTCTCGTACGCGATGCGCTGAAGGATGCGCACCATGCCCTTGTAGGTATCGTGAAGTAGCTTCTCACGGGCGCGCTGCCGGTCGTACCAAACAAAATGGAGAGAGGTCTTGGCTTCGCGCCGGTCGTGCTTTGGAATCTCCTGAGTCTGAACAAAGCCTTGGAGGGTGAGGTCGTTGACGACGCCTCGTATATCGGGAGCGGACATCATCATAACGTTGCAGGTCGCGCGCTCATCGAGCTTTCCCTTCTTCTTCAGCGCTCGGATCAGCTTTACGCCCAACGAACCCTTTTTCGCGGCGACTGTATTCTCCACCTCGTTTTGAATCATCTGCTTTGCAATCTCCCCAAACTCAATATGCCATTGCGAGAAACCGGCACGGGAATGCCAAGTGACAAAATGGAATGGATCTTCAGCAAGCATCTGAATGTGCTTGTCGACAGCTTTGGTCTTCTCCTCGAGGCTGAGCTTGGATGGATCGGTAGGCTGGGTCCAGACGTTGGTCCGGCTAACATGTCCTTTGCGGGTGATTTGTACGGCGACATTGGGGTCGAGGCCTTCCAACATGTCCAGGTCGCGGTCCCGGCTAAGCTTGGTTGCGACATCGCGCGCGGTGACGAGGAAGCGGAGATCGACGCCGTTCTCTGCAGAAGGTTCGTCACTAGGTTCGGACCATTCGTCCCAACAGCGAGGGGTCTGGGACTCGAGCATGCGCAGCATCGTCTGGTAAACGCGCGCGGTGACGGAGCCCAATCGTTGCTGCACAAGGTGGACAAGTTGTTCTGTGCGCATTGCCACAGCGATCTTCTCCGGGTTGACACGGATAACGAGATCATCGTCCGACGACGAGGCACTCGATGCTGCCGAGCCACCGGCCGCGCCGTTGGTCTTGATTCGCTTGTTCGAACCGTTCGCTCGTCCGCGGCGAACAAAGGTTGGTACGGATGACCATTCGTCGCGCATTGCGCGCTTGCGTCTCAAAGTTCCTCTGTTCACCGTCTCTTTGTCTTTGGCGCCCGTGGGTGTAATACCGTGATTGTCTTGTTCGATGGATTCTTGGTAAAGCATATCGTGTATATCGCCTGGGGACAGATACTGTGTCTCGGTGACAGTCCTGATCCATCCGTGCTCTATCAGACGCTGGATGAGGTTATATAATTCGTCGACTGATGTCATGTCGCTGTCGCCCTGGTCGCGGCCGGGTTCCTCTGGCGCGGCATTATGGGTTAGGCGATCCACTTTGGACGGCTTGTGTACCCCGTTGGGTTGGCCGTCGCCATTCACCAGATCCGATGTATGGGGCTTTGCGGCGTCTAGCTCGGAAGGGATACCGTTTGCGACACCGTTCGTCTTCGCGGATCCATTGACGCCTGCGCCATTGGTTCGCTTTCGCTTCGAGCCCGCACCGTTCGTAGCACCATCGTCCGACTCATCGCCGCTGTCGGTTTCTGGGGGAAAGTAGGCTTCCTTCAGGTCGGCGATGCGCGTGTGTCCGAGGGCGAGCAGGTTGGACATGACGTTTGCCGCCTTGGGCCCATAGCGGTCCTCGACTAGTTTGGTCACCTTGCCGAAGCGCACGATTCCGTACGAGTTCTCCCAGTCGATCTCGTAGTAGGTCAAGGGGCCGTCGTTGCCGGAGTGGAAGATGAGGTGCTGCTGGAGGAGGATGACGAGGCCGTACTTGATCTGTCGGCCGTTCAGGTACGAGGCGCGCGCAATGGCAGCGAGGCTCTGGCGGCCATGTCGCGCGAGGACCGAGTATACCCGCTATGCGCAGTTAGCACGATGCCCACCATTGCGCCCTCAGATCCCGGGAAAAGAGCTGCCGGAGCGGACTAACGTACCGCCGCGAGTTCGCCGTAGACATCCCCGACCAGGAAGGTGCAGAGCTCGGCAAGAATCTGGAGCAATGTTGGTGACTATTCAAGCGCAACGGCGGCGCATCTTACCGGAGTCTCGCGCTGGGTGTAAGACATAATGTCGCCTAGATATTCGCCAGATATCCAGGAGTGCGCCGTGCTACCGGGGAGACATTGGCATTGGTGAGAGGACAGACGGCGAGGAAGGCGAGTGGGCAGATGGTGAAGGGTGTGGAGTCGTGAACAGAAAACGAGCGAGCTTGCAGGGGGGGGGAGGAAATGGTGGTAGCGGGAGGGGTGGGTGACCGCACGGCCTAGCCAATCAGAGGCCGAGCGAAGCCACTTACCGGGCCTTGGCAGGCATCGAACTTTGTGATGTCGGGCATGGTCAATAGCTCACCCCCCAACCATTGCCATTGTCATTGCCATTGTCGCCTCCCGCCCCATCGCCAGCCCTCCGCCCGGCGCCTCCTACACGATGCTCTCCCGATCGACCGCCTGCCGGGGCGCCCAGCGAGCAGCCCGCCAGCAGCCCGTCCGCCCGTGCCAGCGCCGCGGCCTCGCTGCCCCGGCCTCAGGCTCCTTCCAGTACCAGTCCGGCGAGGCCAAGGGCGTCAAGTACGCCAGCAGAGACTTTGCCGGCCCGACGACGACGCTGGCCCTCGTCGCAAAGGCGGGCACGCGCTTCCAGCCGCTGCCGGGCCTGACCGAGGGACTGGCCAACTTCGCTTTCCGGGTACGCCTTCGCCATTGCTGCGGGTGAGAAGCGGCTGCTATGGGCGAGCTCGACTGACGCTCAATGGCACTCTAGGGCACCGAGAGACGGTCGACACTGCGCATTGTCCGCGAAGCCGAGCTCCTGGGCGCCAGCCTGAACGCCCACCACTCGCGCGAGAACCTGGTGCTCGAGGCCAAGTTCCTCCGCGACGACCTGCCCTACTTTGTCGAGTTGCTCGGCGAGGTCGCCAGCTCTACCAAATACCTCCGTACCGCGCCCGCGAAGCAGTTGGGCGGGAGCGCGCAGCTGACATGACCCAGCCCACGTATACAACGAAGAGGTCCTCCCACTGATCCACTTCGCCCACAAGCGCTTCCTCGCCAACGTTACCGACATGGCCACCCAGTCTGTCCACGGCCTCGCCTTCCACCGCGGCCTCGGTGTGCCCACTGCCTCCGCCGCACCCACCCCGTACACCAAGTACCTCGACGCCGAGACTATCGAATGGTACTCCAAGACCGCCTACGCGAAGCCCAACTTCGCCGTCGTCGCCAACGGTGCCGACCACGGAGAGTTCTCCAAGTGGGTCGGTGAGTTCTTCGACAACGTCCCTGGCGCCGCTGCCGAAGAGACCGGCGTTGGTGCGGAGCAGAGCAAGTATTTCGGAGGTGAGGAGCGTATTGCGCACGACGGCGGGAACGCCATGGTCATCGCCTTCCCCGGCTCCAGCTCTTTCACCGGCAAATTTTACAAGCCCGAAATCGCCGTACTTTCTTCCCTCCTCGGCGGTCAATCAACCATCAAGTGGTCGACAGGCTTCACCAAGCTTGGCCAGGCCGCCGCTTCAGGTGCGAAGGTCAAGACCACCAGCGCCATCTACTCGGACGCGGGGCTCCTATACACGACCATCACCGGTTCCGCCAACGCCGTTGCCCAGACTGCACAGGCTGCCGTTGATGTGATCCGGAAGATTGCCGCTGGTGAGATCTCAAGCGAGGAAATCTCCAAGGCAAAGGCTGCCGCCAAATTCAAGGAGCTCGAACATGGCCAGGACATTCGGGCCGGTCTAGAACTCACCGGCTCCGGTCTGATCCACAACACCCAACCGTACCAGATCGACGAGGTAGCGAAGAAGATTGACGGTGTCTCGGAAGAAGCCGTCAAGAAGGTGAGTCAATCTTCGACATCCAGCTCGGTAAGTTCTTACATGCTAATCAACGTCTGCAGGCTGCGAAGGAACTACTTGAGAACACTGCCTCCGTATCTTCTGTCGGCGATCTCTTCGTACTACCATTCGCTGCGGATCTTGGCCTCAAGGCGTAAATACTGTGATTTTGTAGCGCAGTTTAGATGTAAAATCTCGTTTAGCTGGGGCTTGTGTAACATTACCCTGTGATAGTCCCTGACGGTTGCGTCTCCTATGAGGATTCTTTTGTAGCAGCTATATCCGACACATGCATTTCATCTTACGAGATTCCAGAGTGAGAGTGTCGTCGCAAATAGTCGTGACGTCCTCTCTAGTGGAGAATTACCATCATCCACACCCAAGCCACAGGAAATGAGACGCTGACACGGAGCCTACCTTGAGAGACACGCGGGGATTATGGGCACGTGCTAGCGCGTCACCACGCACAGACCCTCTTCACACGACACCTCACAACACCAAACCCAAACATTAACGCGCCCGACACCATACAGTTCTCCCATCCCATCCCACCCAGCCCAAGCAATCTTACTCATCACGCATACGGATACACGTACACGTACACACACAGAATTCCCATCATCTCTCCAACCAACCCAGAAACCACCAAACCGCCAACCCCGAAAAACGCCAAACCGCCAAACCAAAAAAAAAAAAAAACACAATGCCACCAACCCTCTACCCCCGCACCACCCTAAAAAAAATCATAAAGGCGCATTCAAAACGTCCTCTGAGTAGGAATGTGGATGTCCTTGTACGCTTTTCCCACACATACACATACTATCCCCACACAGTTACAAGATGGAATCGTTTCGCTAATGTCTGTGTGTGAGTGTAGATATTTTTGAATTACGCTTTGTTTATGCAGGAGTAAGTTTTTGGGGAGGGATGGGATAGGGAATGGAATGTTCTAACAGGGATTCAGATTGATTAACGAAGCGGTTATAAAGAGTAAACAGGGTGGTGAGCGGGGTGTTTCGGGGAAGAGTGTGAAGAGGGTTAGTGGGGGGGTGTTGCGGAAGTATAAGGGGTAGGGAGTGTGGTGTGGTGTGGTGGGAGGGGAGGGGAGGGGAGGTAAGAGGTTGTGGGGGAGAGGAGGAAGAAGCGAGATACATTTGGACGGCGTTTGGGGAGTACTGTCAATGGAAGATACCCATTTTTTTTACTGGGCATGGACGGCGTAAATTGAATGGAAGGAACAAGGGAAGTAGTCCGGATTTTATGGTTGAAGCTCCCTTGCTCCCCATACCGGATTAGCAATCTACCAACTTCTATTTTACGGCCAAGTGCTGTTCCCAGCCATCACTCCTTGTGCGTCTTCACAACCACCCAGCCCTCAGCATACCTCTTCCCCGTCCCAGCTTCCGGAACCTCGACCTTCATCCCCCACCCCTCCTTGCCCCCATCCATCCCCTTCTTCACAACCATGTCCTTGACCCCAGCAACAGCGACCCCCAACGCTACACAACTCGCCAACGCACTCTGTACCTCCTTGCCCCACGCCTTCTCCACACCCTCTGCCTTGGCTGCCACAACCCCCATCTTCTTGTACTCTGCAAACGCCGCCTTCGCCGCCTTGACATGACCATCCACCTCAGCCCAAAGCTCCGAATCCGCTTTCCCTACCGCCTCAAAGAAAGCGGTAGAGGGTGAGGACGGCGACCCATACGGCTGCGTATGCGTCCTAAAGTCCTCAAACGCTGGCGCTTCAGGCGGAGAAAGCGAAAGGAACGGTTTCATACGCAACTCATACCGCAGCGCCTCGGTCCCAAACGGTCGTTTCGGCAGTGGCAGGAGACCCAGATACAGCAATAAGATGTAGAAGCGGGCGAGCGCCAGAGCCAAACTCGCGGTGCCTTCGGCCTCGGCGAGTAAGCTATCGAGATAGAGGCCAGCATCATCGATTTCCTGTGCTTCTCTCAGCTTTCTCGATGTTAGGAAGAGGTTGGCTTGCACGAGGTAGTGTGCCTCGACGCGCTTCAACAATTCTTTCCTTCGTGTCGCGATGAGCGAGAGGAAGAGGTACATGCCCGCAAACTCATCTGGCAGATAAATATCCTGTTCGAAACCAAGTAGTACGACTTTCTCAATCATCCAAAGTTTCTTGTGATAGACCCATGTTGACAGCGAGAACTCCATGACTTGTTCGCCGATACCTAGCTCTTCCGCGGCAGAAGAAATGTCGGTATCGATGAGAGCAGCGTCTGTTTGTAAAAGGTCCCAGGCGGTGATTACGTGCGTGAGCATGCGGCGGAGACGACATCTGTTTTGGCCGAGCGCGACCCAGAGATCCAGAAACGGCTGTCCTGTTCGTTCGACGAATTCATCCATCAACATCGCAAATTGGAGACGTGGTGGTTTTGGCAGAAGAGGGCTGCGGGGTGGTGAGAAGGTCCAGTTCATGGAGTCTAGGACGGGGGAGGCGGGGAAGACGAGAGTTTTTACGTCGGACAAGGGCAGTGATACGGATGTGTTGAGATTGTCGGGGTGGAAGAGGAGTGTAGAGAGGTAGGCTCGCGCGTAGGCTAGTGGTGGGGGTGAGCGGGAAGCGAAGTGCCAGAGGAAGGATTGGTATTCGAGAGGGTCTTGTGGGAGGGCGATGAAGCGAGTGGCTTCTTCGCAGTCGGCGGCTATATGTTGCAGTTTCTGCAAAGCGTCTTTGAAGTCGAGTTCTACGATTGGACGAGGTGGGACGGTAGATGCGAGACGGCGTTGCATCTTTGAACTAAAAGCGCCGGGTACGGATTGTCCGAGTTGATGTGTGTTCTTCAACGTGGCAATTCCTTGGAGTATTGGCGGCCAGCAATAAGACGTTTGGTTGAGTGGGAGGTCCAAGTCGAGAGCACGTAGGTAGTCCTTTCTTAGCGCTAGCCGAGCGCTGATGGCTTTACGAACTCCGTCGTTGATCTCAGATTCGGGGCTACATTGGGTAAGCATAGTACTGATTTCCGCGCTGTTTCGACTTACTCTTCTATTACTTCTATTGCTGCGTCCAATTCTCTCAAGAAGACATCAATAGGTACACTTACCAACAATACCCGGTTATAAATATGCGTACAAAAGTCCTCCTCCTCGAAGTAATCCCGACCCGTTATCTTCGCTATGACAAAGTCGCAGCCTTTGATCACAGCTAAACAGTACGCTCTTAGTACTTCCAGCAACGGACCGGGTCTTCTGTGCTCTGGGATTTCGCCGCGATAGAACTGTGGTCCAAGAACCGTAGCCTCTGTCCATACGAGTTTGACAATGTGCACGGATGTGAACAGCGTCTGGGACAGAGGGTATCCGGTATGCCAGGCCATTTCATAGCAAAGAAGTTGATCCATAATACCAATCAGCTCTTCAGGAAGGAGAGGTGTCAGGGTGTCATAGTCGTCCTCTAGTGTCTCTCCAGGCTGCAGGAAGCCACTGTCCATCTTGGGATCCATGATCTGATAATTGCATTAGTATGTTGTTGCTACACAGGTGATGATTTCAAGTACCTCGATCGCCCCAATGGACTCGAAGAGTGTAAAGTACTCATCTTTGACAAGTTGACCTACTTCGAGCGCTATCGAGGTATTAGCTGTTGTTTTGTGCATATAATGTGCATCTTCACGATAGAGCCCCACCATGCTGCCCCTCCATGTCAAGATATTTGGTTACTTGCCGTTACAGGCCCTTGTGAACTTTTCAGTGATATCGTGCATCTTGGCTTGCACGCCGCCAACAGCATGTCTCGATCGTCTCAAGGGGAGATTAGCGTGCGCCGGAGCGTCAATTGCAGGTGCGGACTCTTGCGCATGTGAAGGACCTGATGATCATCAGCACAGGATCGGGGTAAAGGTTGTGGTATGAAATACCGGCATTATCGGAAACAAGACTAGCTTGGTGACCCTGGGCAGATACTGCGCGGCGGCTACTAGACGCATCTGCCATGTTGTGAGGTGGAATAGTTTCCGATGCGGGTAAGATTTGTGACAGCCGAGTTGCTACCTACCTGTCGTGCCTGCCTGGGCCAGCACTGGGGAAAGCCTCATCTGGCAGTCGCAACATCAACTCCACATCACTCATTATATATGGGTATAGAAAGATTGCCAGAGAGTCCAAAGAGCTCAATTCGTTGTGCATTGGCTTATAACCGTCCCCTAATTCAGCTTGATAGTACAGAATATACAGGCACGTCCTTCATCATCCATCTCCTCCGCTTTCCCTATCGCGCCACCGCCCCTCTATGCCCCTGGTCTCTCGGTATGATTTACGAGGAAGGCTTCGCAGCATCAGCCTGTGCCTGGAGCGCCGCAGCATTCAGGTCCTTCATCTCGCCCTGCTTGCCATTCTGTCCCATCCATTAGCCCCAGCCCAACTTGCTTCATCCGTTCCCAATGTATATTGCACTCACCTCCCACTTCGCGAACCGGAGCTCACTCTCGCCTCTTCGCTCAGCAGCGATGCGCTTTTCCTCCTTGAGCGAGCGGCGCACGACGCGCGATGCAACGGCGATGTAGCGGTTGTAGCTATCCAAAAAAGTTAGTCACGGGCTCGTTGCGGCGGCTGCGAAGGTGCGAGGGCGTACGTGAGACCGGCGGCTTTCCACGCGAATGCCATTGTGATGGTTGAGTGTGGGTATGTAGGCGTGGACGGGTTTTGCGGGTTGCGGGTAAGGTTGGTTGAAGGTTGGTGAGCTCCGGCGAGATTTGGCGGATGCGGCTCGGAGGAGCTCGGGTCACGTGCAGCATTACAACACCTAGGCAGAGCGCATCTAGATAAAAGCAGTATTGCACATCGTCATGTATGAGCGACCAAACCTATAGATTGAGCAAATGACAGGTCGCTCTAAAGAGGAAGAGAATCACGCCGGGCATGTTCATGCAGTGAAGCCATTGAAGTCATGTCCATTACATTTTCGTAGCCAGCTTGCTAGAAGCGTAGCTGTATCGTAATCTACGCATGCTCCCACCGAGTAGCTGAACGTATGCCTTCCGACTGACTACATCTCTCCATCTATTTCCTCATTCCTCCATGGCATCACCGCCCTCCGCGTCGTCGCCTCCTTCCCGGTTCTCGAAGGTAGCATCTAGCCATTCTGTAAGATCCTGACCTTCATAGAGCGCAAAGTTCTCGCCAACACCGCCAATGCCAACACTGGTGTTGTCAACCGTCAGCTCCTTGTCCTGTGATAGCGACTCCTTCAGCGCCCTCAGAGCGTGCTTGATCAGATCCTCCCTGCTGGCGCCCTCGAAGTCGTCCAAATGCCGCTCGAGGTACGTCCTGGCCATTTGACTCCTCGCACCGATACCGCAAGCGACCATCTCCTGGGTGACGCCGCTTGGCTGGAACTCAAACAGGTGTGGGCCCTTGGCGTCGACACCAGCGATCAACAGCCCGACGCCATAAGGCCTCCTTCCATACTGCTGCGTGTTGGTCTGTGCGCGGTCTGCGATGCGTGACGTAACCTCGGAGAGTGGGATCGCGCGGTCGTACGTTAAGCGTGACGCGAGCGCCTGCTGCTTCATGAAGTTGGACAGAACGCGGGCGTCAGAGGCAAGACCGGCGAGGGCGACACCAAAGTGCGAATCTATCGGGATGATCTTCTTCTGGTATGATGAGAGCTCCTCAGCGTTCCTCTGTTGAGATTATTAACATTGTTCATGTTGTCAATTTTCAAGATTCGGAATATCTATCTACCTTGATTGCTGCCAGTACCGTATGTGTCTTGCTGACAAGGCCGACGACGACGGAACCTTGCTTTACCGCCTCTTGTGCATACTCGACCTGGAAGATGCGGCCTTGTGGTGAGAAGGTGACCGAATCGTTGTCGTAGTTGTTTCTGAACATGATGCCGGCGGGGGCTGTGAGGCGTCGAAAGCGAGACTACCGTGATTGATGCGGGGGTTTGCGAAAGTAATTGCGCTCCTGTTCAGTCAAAGCTTCTGGCTAGGAGACGTCAACTCGATCGCTAGGGACGGGCAAGCGAAACTGTTGTTGTTGTTGTTGCGGTTGCTGAAAGGCACCAGCCAGTCGACGACGACGAGCTCCAGAAGCTCCGGTCTTGGCGGAGGTCTTAGCGCGCGACGTGCAACCTCACGGCCGGGGACGGCAGCAAGACCACCAATACTGCCATTTCACATCTTCGCCGGACCGAAGACCAGACTGTGCAACCGGCGCATAACTCTCTGCAACACACGAACGACACAAAACTGCTGAGACCGCGACTCCAGCATGGCAGGCATCAAGACCATCATAGGGCTGTCCTTCGTACGTCAGCCCGGCGCATAGTCGCGCCTTTCACACTGTCGAACCACCATATGCTAACGTCGATCAGGTCCTAGCCATCGGCTTTCTCCTCGTCATCCTCTCCGCCGCGCTCTTCAAGAACTACCTCACGCTTCTCGTCGTCGCAACCTACGTAATTGCGCCCCTACCCAACTGGCTCTGCGGACGGGCAGCGAATCGCGATGACTTTATGGAGAGCACTGGAAATGGCGTGGTGGACTTTGGGAGGTTTCTGACGGGCTTCTTTGTGGTTATGGGAATTGGTGAGTGCTAGCCTGAGTGGCACGCGCCTGCAGAATCGCGAGGCGGTACACGAAAGATGGAAGAGACTGCTAACGCATTCGTGTAGCCCTCCCAACACTGCTATGGCATTCCGCAGAGATTGCTGGCGGCGCGGCGGCCATGTCCATCTTGGGTGGCCTTTTGATATACGCGACTATCATCAGCTTTACGCTGTTCTTCCAAGAGCAAGAAGACTTCTGACTCGCGGGCGGGACTCAGGAATGAGGAACCGCTACAACGCTCAAGCGATATACTTGCCCCAACGAAGAGGGCCGAGACGATTGATTGCACATGTGCAATCCTGACAGGCTGTATTGGTGCTACTGCATATCTGTGTTGTTTGTATAGTTTTGCCGGGCGTTCTTGTATGATTATGTTGGACATAATGCAGAGTTCATTCCAGAATTGCCGTTGAAGCGCACAAGTCCAATTCGCTGAATAACTCAAGAATACGACAATGAAATGTGATGGACCCAAACCTGCCGACGCGTACCCCAAATAGATAATCATACACAACAATTATAGCTTCCCCCGCTCCAAAAACGCTGTGCGTGATGCACACAGGCGGCTTTCTGTCCCAGATCGAGACCTGGTCATCAGTCCTCAAAAACCTACAACTACAACGCCAGGTTGTACGTGTATTCGTCCTCCATGTTCTGCGCAACCCAGAGAACAGCCGAACTAGATGACATTAGCAAACCATCCCATGACCTATCCCGCAGCGCAATCAAACTCACCTCAGCATAATCAGCGCATTAGCAACCACGTTCCCAATACCCAGCCAGTTTGTCGGCCACGTATGCTCCATAATAACAAACTTCATAACCATGACCACCACACTGCCGGCCAACCCCCCAGCCAACAGCGCAAAGCCCAAGAACAACACCAGCCTCGCCTTCCACGCTACGCCGTTCCCCGAGTACGAGAAGCTGTCAGCGGACAGGCGCGACTTGTCGATGCTGTTGATGACGAGCATGCCGAGGGCGGAGCAGATGCCCGGGATCCAGTCGATGAAGGTGATGTGGACGGCTGGTTGGGAGCCGTTCATGGCGGACTTGGACCATACGGATATGTCGATTAGGGTGTAGAAGCCGAGCGCGAACTAGTCGGCATGATTAGAGACTGGAAAGGCAGGGGAGGCAGGGCAAGAGTAGGTACCAGAGCTCCTGCCATGTAGACGCCGGCTGTACGCGTGTTCGCGCTGTTCATCCATGCGGGCTTCGGGAAGCGGAAGAGGCGATGTGAGCCTTCCATAGTGTCTCTTAGCTATCCGTATGCGCAGTCGCGTGCGTGGTTGCGAAGGGTTGTTGTGGGCAAAGCCTGAGAGCTGTGAGGTTCCGAAGCTGGGGGAGTCGTTGTTGCAGATGCGCCTGCTGGTGAGGTTGGACCAGGCCAGGGATGGTGGGTCGCGCCTACCACCCTTGGCGCTTGACGTCGACAGGCCCCATGCGCCAAAAATTAAAACCGCGAGACACCATGCTATCTAACTATAGAAGAATAGGGTTAGCTATAACTTATAGTTATTACTAAATACGTTTTTAGCCTACCTACTAAGTTACTCGCTAGCCTCTCGAGTCTCGCATAGTTCTCAACACGGCGATTACATTAACTAGTGGACCGTCTTCCATAGCTTCCTCATCCATAATTGCGTGCGCGTAAGCTTCTCCAACAAGTCGTAGCTTGCCGTCGCTATCCAGACGAAGAGTATATAGAACATCTGTGCCAATGAGTAGGTAGAGAAGCTCTCCAGGTGCCATTTAGCAAGGTCCGATCCCGAAGTGGCCTTTTGATGTGCAGAACGGCCGTCTGCCATAAGCAACATCCTATAACTAATAAAGATAATCCTCCAATGCCAACTAGGCAAACGTTCGTGCATTTGCAGTGCCCTAATCCAGACTTCTCAGTGAGTTGTGTACTTTTGCAAGACCACGTTCGGACAACCTAGGCTTTTGGTTTCCCTGCCTAATCTCCTAATCTGCTGCTGCGGTGCGCCAGACAGCTCTCAGGTGATGAGGCCCAAAAGGGGTGAGGTCTTAGTAAAAAGATTCTCTTAGCTCTTGCAGCCACAGTCCGAAAGCCTGTGGTTCAGAGTTCCCAAGTACTGCCCACATGCTTCACTTCATCCACAAACTTGGCATGCAGCAACAGGACATAGGAGAACCTTGCGTGCGCTCATACGAGACACTTAGATCCTAGTTATCTCTAGAAGCGCTAAACCTGGTTTGGAGAACGGTTGTGAACAGTGATAGGCACTGCTTCTCGCTTCATCGCCCTTTGCTGGAGAGGGACTCTATAGCTAATCCTGGTGAAGTTAGGAACCCACGAGGGAAGTTCTAAACTTTCTTCGTGGGCATCGCAGAGTAAAAGAATGTTAAAAATACCATTTCTAAGTAGGGATATTGTAGGCTCGACATAGACCTCCTTACAGGACTTCCGATAATTCGGACGGAGATCGAGTGCTGTAGTATCCGCAGCAAAATTCAAGAGCGCGAAAATTATGTCCCGTGGGTCCATTGCTTAGAAGTATCAGAGGGTTCGGATCAAGTATATTAGTAGGAACGGCCCCACAGCCCTTCGAATCTTGAGAGTATTAACAGGGTTATGCGTGTCGATAGAGGTTAATGCAAGTTCCGAATCGATTGCTTGTAGGTGTTGAGCTAATTCAAAGTGCTAGTACTGTCCAAAATTCCTCAGTAGTCTCAGTGAATGATGAAGAGGCTCTTCCGATACGGCCATGTTGCCGCATACGAATTGCACGCATTTCGTGTGCACCATTTCTTGGACTACCCAGATCCGGCTCCAATAAGCTCGTTTAAAGAGTTTAGACAAGGCCATACCGATGCCTTCGCTGCCATAAGTTCCCGGTGACAGCTGCGTAGAGATGTCCCGAAGAAATCCTCTAACTCCTTCGGGATTTAGTTTATCTGGATCCAATTCGAACATCTGTAGGAGTTGGCGGAGTCGCAGTTCCGGCCTCATTCCAATGCCGAGTTCATGAGAAAGAGACCTATAACCCTGAATCTAGTGCATGGCGGCATCGCTGTTTTCCGCAGCCGGACCTAGCCAGGTTATTACGGATGTCGCCTTTGGTTAGTTTTGGTGCATTTGTTGCACTTGTTCTGTTTTTTCCACTCCATCGGCCTGATCAATGCAAAGAGCATCGATCCAGAGCGTCAGCGGCTTATCCTCTGGCGTCAAATGATTAAGCGCAACTTCCAGACTTTTCGTGATGACGGGGAAGAGAGCATCGCCAACAAGGATGAGGCCTTTTTGGTTCAAATCACCCCAAGTGTCAGAAAGCGCAGAATAGGGAGACCGACGGCTGATCCAGGGAGACATGAGAGATAGTACAAGACACACGAACTTCTAGCTCAGAAGCATCTGAATCTGAAAGTCGTTCAACTGATGATCTCTTGGGTGCAGCATGAGTATTTATAGGTAGAAGATGGACGAGCCGGATCCTCCTTTTTTCGGGGGTGTGATGGATTCGGGACCTCATCCATCAGATTCCATCTCATGCCGAGCACCGGCCCGGTTCTTCCGAGATCACGTGACACGCGTGCTAGTCTCCTTGGCACCCATATATATCGCTCACTTCTTCTACTCGATAGCTCCTTAGCTTTTAATTCAATTGTAAGTTATCCTGGTATCGAACCCTTACACCAAGCTTCGGTGCTACTACCCCACCAAACTCATGAAAATCTGTGTTGTCTTACAGATCACTCTTAGCTCTAATGCCACGTTAACCTATCTTAACGTGACTCTTCATAAAACCTTACTTGCAATTTGTCAATTCGATCCAGAGTTCTGAACATCACGTGAGAGCACCTGATACGGAAGTAAGCGAAATGACGCGTTGAAATCTTATTTTCGCTGTAGCGAGTTCCCAAACAATTCAAGCTTATCGCCTCACTGAGTACGGGCAATGAGCAAAATCATGCCGTCGCGCCCGATTGACAGAAGCTATAAGGTGATTTAGAGTTGGTCAGATATAATTCGACTTCCTAACGCTGTTCAGAGCGCTATCAACATCCTCCACAGCCGACGACGCCCGGAGAGACCTAGTATAAAACCGGGAAGCAATCCACCAGGCCTAAGCCGCATTCCTGATGCACAAGGAAACCCCGACCTGAAGGGTACTCCGAGCATAGTTGGAATGAAACAATGGCTGCACCAGATCGGTCACTCGGTATGCCTCCTTGAGCAGTCTCTAGAACTTTACTGACAGAGACAGACTGCCGAGGTTGATAACCTTAACATCGTTCATGTCGCAGGAACTAAGGGCAAAGGGAGTACATGTGCATTCATCGAATCCTTTCTCAGAGCTTTCGGGGAAAGAACTGGCTTCCCACGGAAGACAGGCCTCTACACTTCGCCACATCTCATCTATCCTGAAGAAAGGATTCGCATCAATTTCCAACCCATCGCCCGAGACCTCTTCGCAAAATATTTCTTCGAAGTGTGGGATGTCTTATCAGAAGATGATAGCAGTTTACGGACTTTGCCTCGTTATCTCCAGCTCATTGCTCTAGTATCGATTCATGCCTTCATCAAAGAAGGCGTAGAAGCGGCTATATTTGAAACTCATCATGGAGGGGAATATGATGCTACTAACGTGATAGAGCATCCTGTCGCAACTGTTATCACCACACTTGGAATGGATCACGTCAAGCAGTTAGGGCCCACCATCGAAAATATTGCCTGGCATAAAGCGGGAATCTTCAAGCATGGGGCCCATGCACTTTCATCTCCTCAAGAGGCCTCCGCTGCTGGGGTTCTTCGGAGTCGCGCATCTGAGAAAGGCATTAACGTCCAATTTGTCGAGAACGATCCGTCTCTCCCGGCAGATGCACTCCAGTTGAAGCCGGATATCCAGCGTATGAATTGTTCCGTTGCACTTGCTGCAGTTCGCTGTTTTCTCGAACAAAGAGCCTCTGAAGATGCTGGGCCATTATCGTCCTCGGATATCTTGCAAGGCATAGGTCAATTCTCTTGGCCAGGACGCTTTCAACTTCTTGTTGAAGGTGCATTCAACTGGTTCCTGGATGGTGCACACAACGAGATGAGCGTTAGCAAGGCCGCAGAATGGTTCATTGAGAGCTCGCAGGGAGAGAGGTGCTTAATCCACCCGGTCAAATACCGCCGCCTACCACTAACCTTTATAGGGCATCTCTCGTACGGATCTTGATTTTCAGTCAAGTTTCGGAGCAGAGGGATGCGAAAATCGTGCTCGAACGACTGGCCACTGCCCTCAGCACTATTCGTATCCATCATGTCATTTTCACTCTGTACGATCCAGAGCAGGACTTCGATTCTACAACAGGTGAAGATAACCTCGTTCTTATGAAGTTCGTCCGCTGACTGCGCTGTAGCTGTAGTTGCAAAGTCAGAGGACACGTTGCAAAAAGCGTTTGGTGAGATATGGAAGAGGTTTCACCAAAATTCTCGTATCCTCTACGAACCAAATATACAGAAAGCCTTGGATTCTGCGAGGGAAATAGGGACGGAAGCTAAAGGCATGCAGACACTTATCAGTGGAAGCCAACATCTAGTTGGTGGCGCACTCTATTCATTGAATAGCTACGCGCCTGATTAGGGATCCGCCTAGTTAGCTTCTACTTCTCTTACATATAGCCAGTCTCTGTGACACTACCGCGCTAAGCCCCATCTTAATCCACTGGAACGCGATTAATACAGCGCCCAAAACGATATTTTAAGTAACTAGAAAGTTTCGCCTGAGTATATAGAGCAATACGCTAGAAAATCTCGTAATAATAGCTTTTGTGTGTGGTGCTGTAGCCTCATTTTTGCGGTGGTGATATTCTGGTGGGGTGGCTCATTGGTTGTCGTGGCTGAAGCCTGATTGGTTGTCGCGCTAGGTACGGTACTGGCGCTAGCCTCGGAATTCTTCCAAAAAGTTCGCGCAACTCTCCAGCACCACGCAACAACGCTGCGCGACACAGAGCACGCAGCGATCACACCACAAATATGGCGCCTTCCAAACCGTCCACGAAGGGCAAAAGCTCAATAAAAAGCAAATCCGGCCCCGGTTCCAAATCCTCGGGCTCGAAATCCAAAACGAAGACGGCGGGAAGCGCACCAGAGGGCATTTCCAAGCGGAAGCAAAAGTCCATGTCGCTTGCCAAACCAGGCGGCGCACAAAAGACCAAGTCCATCACATCGAAAGACGGCAGGAAGAAGCGGCGTGTATACACTGAAAAGGAACTCGATATTCCGGCTCTGAACGGGATCATTCCAGCCGGTATTGCGAAACCTAAGGGTGTAAAGAAGGGGAAGAAGTTTGTGGATGATTCGGCGAGTATGGTATGTTGTTACCCACGCGCTTCTCCATCCATCCTTGCCTGTTTCCCACCTCACAGCTCCCAGTCCCGCTACTGACTAGAACACTCAGATGGCGATAATGTCTGTCGTCAACGCCGAAAAAGAAGGACATCTCGAGTCCAAGATTGCGAAAGCACGCCGGCTCGAAGAGATCCGCGAGGCAAAGCGGAAAGAAGCGGAAGCACGCAAGGAGGACAAGGAGGAGAAGTTTGAGTCGAGGAAACAGGAGCTTAAGAAGAAGAGGAAACGGCATAGCGAGCCGGCTGCCGGGGGTGGGAAGGAGGAAGGAGACGTGATTAAAGAGAAGGATAGAAAGTTCAAACAGAGAAAGAGGGTGAGCTTTGGTTGAGGGATGAGGTCGCAGTGAGATCTTGAGGGATGTAGCTTCACGGCGGTGGAGGCGATGGTGCCGCGCGCGAGCAGAAAGATACCACATTCTAGACGGCTTGCAGGGTGTATAAGTCTCGGGGCGCGATACGCAGCAGAAGGAGTAGGGCTTGCCATGCGCGAGAAGCAAGGTTCTATGAGATGTCTATCATGTCTAAAAGTTCTATGATAACTACCCCAAGTCGATCAATACAACATGTTAACAATCACCATCTGACGCCACACCCATCCCCTTCTTCTCTGCTCCTACGCTTCCGGCAGTATCAACCTCCGATGATTGGGATCATAGATCGGATACTTGTTCCCCTTTTTCAACATATCCTCCCCATCCGTATCCTCTCCCCCACTCTCCTCCCTCAACGCATCAAAATCCACATCCTCATGTACCTTGGCCAAGAATTTGGACGCAGCATCCGCAAACCAGCGACCACCACCCAACTGAAAGGAACCTAGATGCCCGCCCCAGTTCGTCGTACACAGCAGTGTATAAGGGTTCTGTTTTATTTCCTCGTAGGGTAGTCCGGCTTCGGAAGAGATGGGATCGTCTGTGGCGTTTATGCCTAAAAAGGGGATACGAATGGATAGGACGGCGTCTACGGATTGTGCGTCGCTAGCACCAAGGAGGAAAACAAAGAATTAGCCTTTGGAACGTGTGTAGACGTAATGACCTGGGATTAAGAGAAGAAGGGTGGGAAGGCCATGATCGGACACGGGAGGATAAAACAAGAAAAGCAAAAGAAAAACATACCGATAATACGCTCCCTCGGTGGGGTAATGCCACGTCGGACACTGAACATGGCGATCAAATTCATACAAATACTTACTCTTGACCAACCTTTCCTCATCGATCCTAGGATTCTTGAGTATCTGTTCCCGATGTCGTTCAAACAAACCCATCAAATTCCTGCCCATAGTGCGCGAATATACATGCAAGCCCAACCACCCACTATTCAATTCCTTGTTGCAAATTTCCAAATTCCACGGATTATCACACGTCACTGCCGCTCGCAACATGCAGCGCGAGCCTTCTTCGCCGCAAAAATTGGCGAGTATGTTCGCGCCTAGCGAGAATCCGATGCCGTAGAAGGCGCGGTTGGGGAAGAGGGTGCGTAGGGCGCGGAGGGTTTGTCGGACGTCCCATGTGGAGCGGGAATTGAAGAGCTGGGGCGTCGTTATACGCGAGAGGGCGCAGCCCCGGCCGTTTACCACACAGGCGGCCCATCCCGAGGCTGTGAGCGGAGCGAGGGTTTCACGGAGATAGACTTCGTGCGAGCCGCCTGTTAGGCCGTGGAGGGCTATGATCATGGGTTTGTGGTCTTGGCTGCCTATCTGATCCCACTCTTCGGCTGTGAAAGTGGTGGTGCGTTCCGGGAGCTCTGGGTCTGGTTCAGAAGCCTCGCCCTCGGTCTTGGAGACGACAAAATCGACGGCAAAGATTCCGGGGTAGACGGAGTGGTCCGAGTCGAAGATTTTACGTTTGTAGTGGATGGGTGGACCAGGGTCTGACACGGCGGTGTACATCGTTTGTAGGTGGCCATTGAATAAGAAAGGCTTAAGACGACAGGGGGGTATGGACGAGGTTGCCAATTCATTTAGCGTAGTCTTATTACCATCTTTTGTTTTGAGGGGAATGGGGGTTTTGTGCGATGTGTAGGTTGTTTTGGCGTGGCCTAGGAGCCAGGTGAGGTCGAACATGGTGGGTGGGAATGAGGAGGTGTTCAGGATGCGGAGATAGGCCGGCCAGGTTTATATATCAAGATATGGACCTTGCAGTACTTCGGAAACCGAAGCAAGGTACGCCCTTGGACTATGTCTTCCTCCTTTCCTCGTGGCGATGGGTAGTTTCTACCGTGCTTGGATAGGTGACTTGTGAGACAAATCCGCGCTCTCGTCCGGATTTGGGACGCGATGGTCAGCGTGAAAAGAAGAGGATTGACATGATGGGCACGGAGTGAAAGTCGAGAAAGCCGTCCTGACATAAGCGGTAGAGGAAGGCCTGGGCCTCGGTCTACCTATCATAGGTGTGTCAAGCGCGCGTCTGTCCGCCAACCGCCAACCACCAACCGCCAACCGCGGCGGGTGACATCGCGTTCGCGACTGCCACTTTCGCGATTGCACTTGTTCACCCTCGCACCCCGCTTTCACTCGCCGTCACCCGCCATGCCACGCCTATGTATTGACTTCCGGTGACCGCGCTCACGATCGACCACCGTCAGCCATGGATCCGCGGTACAACTGGCCGCCGCAGGCCTACGCGGGCGGCCAATACGCCTCGTACGCTCCTCCGCCGCAGCCAAATGGCCAGCAGCAGAACGGCTATCCTCCGCAGTACGCTCCGGTGCAGATGCCAGCAGCCCACGTCTATCCGCAATCCCAGCAACAGCAACCGCAACCGCAACCGCTCCAGCAATATCAAGTCCAACCACAGGCCGGCATGTCTCGAGTCTCAAGCCAACAATTCCCCCCGATGCCTCCCCAGATGCGCGCACCCCAGCCACAGCAACCGCACTACCGATCACAGCCCCAAGTCGTGATTCCCGCGAGAACGCCGAGCTATCCAGGTCAAATGCAAATGCAGCCCCCACGAATACGGCAGGTCCAGGTGCCGGTGCAGCGAACAAGCAGCGTCGGGATTGCCCAGACGGATGGCGCTGGGGAGCAGCATCGCCGGTCCAGCGCGCAGCAAGCACCAACTCCGCCCACCTCCAAGCCAGTGCAACGCTCGCAGTCGCAATCGCAATCGCAATCGCAAGAGAATGCTCCCCGGCCCCAACAGCGACCTGCCAACGCCCCGGCGCAGAACCAGCACCAGCATCCGCATCAGCATCGCGCGCCTCTGCAGCCGCAAAGCACACCGCAGCAGCAACGCGTGCCGCCCCAGGCGCAAACACCTTCGAGCCACTACGCGAGTCCTTTCACACAACCACCATCGTCGAAGCCAAGATCGCATCCTCAGGTCGTCATTCCGCGCACTTCGTCCTCTCACCAGCTCACTCCCACCAAGCGTCCCCATGCGCCCCACAAGGCACTTCCGGCCGAGCTCTCCGACCTGCTCCTCTCGGCGGCTGACGAGTACATTGTCGCCGCACGTGGCATGGGCTCGCTTTTCGTACGAGAGAGGAAAGAGGCACATATTCGACAGTACTACAAGTTGATGTCGACCGCTATGGGATGCATGGACACCGTACTGAGCGAGTTCAACATGCCGCCCCGGGATGAAGCTAAACTGCGGTTACGATATGCCGCCCTGATGGTAGAAGAGACGGACATTGAGCTTACCGACATCTCCAGTCGCATTGAAGAGATCCTGACTAAGCAAATATCGCTTTGTGGCCGACATCGACTGCAAGACCTCAAGTTTGCCGCCTTGCATCTTCAGGCACGCTATCAATTCAGGACCAATCACCGCGCCGGCTTGAAATCGCTAGACAAACCCATCTCCGAAGCTGAGACCTTTCAACATATCGGCTGGGTGTACGCACTACGATTTCTCAAGATAACACTGGCATTGCAAATACCTGGGAAGGTCGAGGTAGTGCTGGCGCTACAGCAGCTGCACGCCATACAGGCCCATGCAGAGCGGCAAGGAGATCGAGCAATATATGTTGCCTGTTGCGCGCTCGAAGCCATAGTTCACTTGCGATCTGGTGCCGCAGATCGGCTTGAGCAAGCCCAGCGCGCTATTGCAGCAGCTCGTAGTCTGCAACTCCAGGTTTCAGCCGAGAAATTGGGATCATTCGGCACTCTCATCGATATTATTGACATCGCCAGTGGCATTCAGACTGGCAGGCCTGACAGCAAAAAGTCGACTGCACTGTTGGAAGCCATATTGGGTCAAAAGGATGAAGGCGCGAGTCGCGAAAACGGTGTATTCACTGTTCTCATCGAGCGAAGCTTCGGGGGGAATCTAACGTCCGACACTGGCGGCGTCTTCCGGAGGAATGCCGAAAAAAAAGACGAGCTCGTATTTGCCTGGCTACCAAAAGAGGATCTCAAAGCGTTGTGTTTCCACATTTGTGGTTTAGATCATCACGTACACGAAAAGGGTCTCATCTACATGAAAGAGGCCCACCAACGCTGCAGGGAAACTTCCAAGCGTCGAAACTTCAACGGCATACCAATCTCTCTTGCTAGAGCCCGCATGGAGTGGAAGATGGTGCTGGATTGGCATTCCATGTTCGCAATCGGACTCATGGCTTGTTTCCGAGATGATCGCACAACAGCCGAAGACGCACTGAGTGGACTCAAGAAGCGGGTCGCTTTGTCTCCATACAACAATCACGAAGCCTTCACCCGAACGCTCGCATATCTTTCTACAATCACCAATCAGACAAACGGCTCACTAGACTCTGCGCTAGCAGCTTCTTCTGCAGGTGTACTCACGGTACCAGAAAAGGGCCAAGCAACCCCGGCCAAAACTGACGTCGCTATCCTCGCAGCATTGAACCGCTTACTCATTCTCCGCGATCCCACCCATGCCCAACATTTCCAAGTTGGTATGCTATTAGCCCAGCTGAAACCCCTCTGCGAAGACCACGCAAACCAATACATGCGCATGGCCTACCGCCTCGTGCATGCCTTCTGCAACGAATCCGCAGCCATCAGCCACCAAAAGAAAACCGTACAACAAGCCGTCAGCATGGCGCAAGAGATTTCACAAAAGACGCAAAACTTCGAATTTGTAGCTATGACCATGTGCTATTTTGTTACTCGCTTTTTTGCCGATACCATAGGCGAAAAGAGTATACAAGCTATCCGCGCAGCGAGAAGTCAGGCAATGAAAAGCAGGAGGCCACTATGGTTGGCCGTTGCGGCGGGCTTATGTGTGAATACGTATCGGCGGAACGGGCTGATGGATGAGGCGGCCAAGGCGGCCAGGGAGTTTGAGCTCGTACGGCCGCAACTCCCTCTTGCTTTGACAGGTGGAGACGACGTCGACGCTGAAGGAGAAGACGATGATGGGGACGTTAAAGTGGCGGGGTAATGTCGCTGATGTAATGTATGGAATGATTTCGCGCTACTTTTCTCTTCAAGTCTTGTGGCGCAATACGGAAGGAACTCTATCATGTACGAAGGTCACGAGACTACCTGTGTCTGTTAAGCTTTGGCGATGTGCGGAATATACTCCACGCCTATGCGCTGTCCAAAGGCGAGGTTTCATACTCCATCTTAGCTTCGAGCCTTTATATTATTACTCTCATTTCACAACAAAGTCTTGCCTGTCAACACTATGCAGCACCCTGGCTAATCGCCGCCTATTTTAATTAGCATAATACTGTTCGAGTAAAGCCGCTTTCGACATTGTACAGGCTTGTATCTGCTGCGACTCTCGTGAAGCTGAAGTCCACGGGTGGTGAGGCCAGAAGCATTAACCCTAGGCATGTAGTACAAACTCCACTTTCTCGAAATATACCCCGTGCGACCGTAGTGTTTCTCCACAGTTACACAAAGGCAGCCATGCTTATCTCGGTCAAAATACGTCCCTTGAAGAACAGGCCCAGAAGAAACATGTAATATGGAGAGCAAAGATCGGACACTGATAATCATATACAGAAGTTGCGAAGATAGCGAAGGCGTATATGTTAAGTATTGTCGGAGCATATGTAGGGCGAGGCGGGGGATTGACATGTGGAGCGGGTAGGTGTAGAAGCTGTGCTCTTGTTTCTACTTGGGGACGACAGGAGAGTCTGGTGATGGGGTAACCTAGGTAGCGTACTGTAGGTACCTAGGTAGGTAGCGTGCCAAGATCGCCTACTTATGATACCTTCACGACAGCTAATAACGGCTGGCTTCATTAACACGATGCGCTACTCAATGACCTTCATCCCTAAGGTTCCACACGTCCGCACACAATAACCATGCCACCGCTACTGGTCGCATTTTCAAGCCTCAACATGCGGCCTGTTATGATCACACCTGCGATGTTCGCGTTTCAGCCATATAGGAGATTGTATCAATAGCCCTTTGCTCATACAGTTCTCCTGCGTCTAGCATACCCGGCGGACGGCGGTGGCGCTGAAATCACATGTTTCCTGCGCTATAATAATCAGAAAATTCCCGAACAAAAACAAAGCCTCAGTGACTGGGTACCTCCCGCCGCGGCGGCAATGTAACTCCAGAACAGATGCATCTGGGCGCCTCCGAAACATGGAGCAAGTAAACCCGGTAAAGCTGGACCTTCGATAAATGCACGCGTTACTGATCTTGGGCGAGAAAGCCATGGTCGGCAGTGAGTCCGATCAAGAGCGCCGCATCTTCAAGAAATCGCAATCAATTCCTCGAGCCATCAGATTTGCTGTGTCATGATGTACTTGAATCAATCCATCACCATAACGACGATGCCGTACCATGGAATACCAACGGACCCTGCAGCAAGACTCACGAATCCAAGGATTCTCAAAGTAACATCAACAGCCCTTCTCCGCACAGCGTACCCTACAAGCTAGCAATTACCAGTCGAACAAACCCTCGACCACGCATATGCCGCTCCCCTCATCACCACAGCGACAGTACGGCGAGAAGCCGTGGACGAAGCCTGCAGACGCAGTGTTACTCGCGGCTCCACGCCACGTTCTTCCCTGTGCCACTCGAGTGTATGATGACCTGAACATTCGCTGCGTTCCGTTCCGCTCCCTCTTCAACTCCAAGCTCTTTTTCATAGAACTTCAAACTCCCGACAGTCTCATTTTCTCTCCTCTCGTATGCTTCCCCCCAAGAACCACACCCCATCCACAGCCCACCATGAATGTCGATGCCAGCAGCACCGGGGCCGCTCCCTTCTCGACAGCCCCCGACAAGGGACCATTGCATCTTGCCATTGTCGTCATGCTGGTCTTGCTCGCGCTGTTGACTTACTCGCTAAGAGCGTACATAAATGGAAAGCTCCCTCGCCTCTCCGACATTGATGACATCTTCATGCTCATCGCCATGGTACGGCCCCAGTCCCCAATTACTGACACAGTATGGCTAATGGTTTGGGCAAGGTGTGTATCGTTGGCACGCTCATTACATTCGTTGGAGCCGTCGAGGTGGGACTCGGGAAACTGTCGGATCATCAGATGTTTGTCGATATCGCTCCGTGGATGTTCTCACTGGATGTGATGCGTATAGCTGGACTAGGCTGTGCGAAAATTTCAGCGGCTTTCTATGTTCTGGGCGTGTTTGGGTTTGGATACTACCCCTGCTCGATTCAGCTCTCCATTTGTAAGCTTTTCCTATGCGCTTCGCCTAAAATGTTGTTGGGTCTGATGCTGACTGCTTGGTTAGATCTCCAGGTTGTTTTAGTGCCTGTGTGGATGACGGCGCGACCTATCCGCTGTATGCTTGCTGGGGGGAGAACTGGGGATGCTTTGTTTAACGAGAAGCATGGTTGCTGGCCAGAGGGTGTCGCTCAGAAGGTCGAGTTATCATTTCACTGTGAGTAGTTAAGCTCCCCTGACATGGGTTTTGGGCGTCTTTTCTGACTCCACCAGCCATCAACGCAGCGTCTACCACCTTCCTAGTCCTCCTTGCGGTACCCGTAGTTCTCGGCCGCGCAATCACCCTTCCCCGCTGGTTATCTACACTCATAGCCATCATCTTCGGCACCGTGTATGTCCTGCCATGCCGCCACCTGCCTCCTCGCTTTTCACTAACACTCCTCCTCAGCGCCAGCACAGCCTCCATCATCCGCACCACCCGCGTCTCCGGCTCCTGGCCCAACACCAGTACACCCTCCCACGACACCATAACCTTCACAACCCTCGGCATCGTAGAACTCGCCACACTAACCATCGCCATCAACATCCCCGCCCTGCTCCCGCTCCTCAAACACCGCCCTCGCATCTCAAATCCTATGCCTATGCCCCATCCCCGTGCAATGTCACTCTCCTCCTGTCGTTCCAACCAGACCGTCATCTACAGACCCAATACTGCGTATTTCCCACCCGAGCGCTTCTACGACGAAGAATCGAATCTGGAGTTTGATATGGAGACGCCTTCTATCCACAGCAAACATCGGATGGAAGAGGAACGGAAAGAGAGGAATGATTCTCCGTCTTCTCGTACGAGCCATACGCGTACGGTTAGTGATTGGAGTCAGTTTAGTGGGTTTACGTATTATACAGACGGGACGTCGGATGAAGAGGATCAGAGAGATGGCAAGGAGAAGAAGATGGGGAGGAAGAGGGTTAGTACTTTGGAGCTAGAGGAGATTGTTAGGGAGTTGGGCGTGCGAGGTGAAGCTGCGAGGGAGGAAGGCCAGGAGGGGGGAAGGGAGGAGGATAGGGATGCTGTTGTTTGTTTGCAAAGCGAGGCGGATTCGGGTGAGATTACTGTTAGTCGGACGCGTGTTTAGGAGGCGTGGGTTACATGTGGTGAGGTTCATGCATTGGAGTCTGAGGGTCTATGGTTCAATGATTGCGGGCTTTCCGTGTTAGGTCACAGGTGTTGTGGCGGATATAGGGCGTACCACTGTTTGACCGATGGCTTCAGCAGAGATTTTTGAGCCCCCGTCATGTCCTCAGCATTTAAGTTTGCAGAATTCTACAGCATCCTCTTGATCAGGCAAGAAGCATTACCAATGACTACGGAATCTATCGCCATGGACCTCCATTACAGCCAGACACGAACTTCACAAAGTGAATGCATAACCACATCTCATCTCTACACGCAACTAGTCGGTCCACCTCTTCTTAATATACTCGGCCGAATGCCCACCAGGCAAGTCTTCCACCCAGTCATCAATCTCCTCTTCCACAACGCGCGGCACGGTGCATGCATTCATAGCAGCAGCATCCTGCGTCTCGAGCGTGGGGCAATTGATATAGCAAGGCGAGTCGAGCGCGCGCTGCAGCGCGTCGTCTTTCCAACCGAAGAGGTAGTCGCCGTGGTTGGCGTAGCCAGTACTAGAGTGCTCGTTAGCAAGAAAGGGCGTCAGGGGGGAGACATCTCAACGGGAGATATTAGGGCAACAACAGGGAGTAAAGATGGGAAAGGAATGACGTACGCGTCACCGAAACTCCAAACAAACGGCTGACTGCCATCCTCGGGCCAATCGTCCTTGTTGTTGAACGGTGCGGTATCCCAGATGACCTCGTAAAACAGCTGACCCATGCGAACGGGGTGGCTGGCCGGGCAGGGTCCTCCCGATTCGAAGGAGCCGAATTCGGGGTAGGACATGTGCGCCATGTGGTCGGGAGAGTCGAGGTTGACGCCGTCCCAGCAGCTGTAGTAGTTGTTAGCACAAGGCTGAGCATGGTGGAGCCTCTAGTCGTCTAAAAAGGTGCAAGACTCCCTTCGACGTAGTGTGCTAAGGACTACGTCAAAGGCAATAGAAACCCCTTGACACAGTGAAAACTAAATACGGTAAAGGCCTTTCTGATATCGTTTTCCGCGTTTGTTTTACGACTTGATAAGATCAGGGAGTACTTACGTAGGGAAGCGCACAGCGGTCATGATACCAGCCCTGCATGGCTCAGAGGGGAAGTCGAGGGTTTGGGGGTCACGTGTGTTGATGTTGTCGAGGCAGGTGAAAGTGAGCTGTCTGAAGCGTTCGGCTTCCTCTTTGGTACGTGCGTTAACGTCTCCAATGAACATGCGGAATCCCTATTGGGTTGTTAGAGATTTGCTGTGTAGGCGTCACGTAGATTGACGTACAGGTTGAAAGCCCTGGACCTTGGACGTCTGCTGGAAGTTGTAGAGTCCATCTTGCATGTAGTATACAGTCATACCACCGTTGACGCCTTCGAAACCAGAGTTGGGGATCTGGCGGACGCGTTTGTATGTGCCATTCCTCGCCTTAAAGTAGCTACCATGCTGTCAGCCGCTGTCAACCCCATGACACATGCTCAGCGATACTTACAGGATAGCAGTCCAGTAGTTCTACATTTGTTAGTTGAGTAGAACGATGTGCAGAGTGGAGTTTTACGTACGGAAAAGTCCTCGCTGAACTGACATGACGTGCAAGTCGACTCCCCGGGCATGTCCTTCTCCGGATCCATAGTGACATTGAATGAGTCCTACAGTGATCAGCAAAGCCGTGAGAATACCTGGGGAGTACGCACTCCTCCCAAAATCTGATGTAGATGTGGTGATGGTGCTTGACCAGGCGTGACCAGCGGGTCCAGCCTATCAATGACGAGCTGTGCACACGGGAAACGCAGTAGCGCAGTCACCGGTGCGACAAGCGCAAGAGCAGCAACAGTGAGTGCTTTCATTTTGAAGAATCTGATGATGCTTGAATGCAGCAATCCGCGGTGGAGGTCAAAGAAATGGTACCCTCAGAAAGCTCAGTCTCTTATACAAGCCTACCAATTGCGATTGCGATGCCACCAGGATCAGGGGTGGCCACGCCCAACGGGTATGCTGTGCATCAAAGGCAAAAATTCGGTCTTGGTAAAGATAGCGCTTAGCAGGTTTCGGTTGTGGAGGCATTGTATCCCGGGTCAAGAAGACATAGATAAGTAAATGCGGCCGTGTAATACTTCATCCTAGTCAGGCGGACCGGCCAGCGGCCCTACATTGCCTTTTCAAGCTCATCATCGATCATCTCTGCACGCTGGTCTATCATGGTGGGCGCTCCTATCCATGACTTTTGCTGTTGAGACTTTACTAACCACTAGGCTCTGGATATTTTCGCTCGGCACAATCTCATCGCGATGAAAAGTTGTCGTCGGGCATTCAACATGACGCTCTTTATATTGAATGAAAGCGCGCTCGATTCCAGGAAGCTCCAATAAGTACGTCTCTTGATATTCGTTGGATATTGTAAGTCTTGACCTTCCTTCGGCAGTTCTGCTGCTGGATAATAGAGAGAGTGACGCCCCACAGGTCGAGTGATACTTCCGAGAACGTAGTCGATTGCGACTGGTGGACTCGAAATTCGGGCTAGGGTCATGTTGGGGGAAGTTGAGACAAGGTTGCACGAGCCTCAATATATCGCTACTCTACCGTCGGGCCAAGCTGTGGGGTACCAAACCTCCCATTTGTTTATATTGTCCGGCCCCGTCGCTCATCAACGCACGGTGGCTGCTTGTATTTTTCCTCGCGCATTGTCGAAAATGGCTGTGGAATGATTGGCCAATTCTATCGTGCCCAGATGACAGGGGGGGAGAGATGCCAAGACTTGCGAAGGTGGATCAGCAGTAATATGTTCGAGTACAACCGGTCGGAATGACAAGACGTACCTTGCTATGGAAGAAGAGGCTTCCTCGTGGCGAAAGCAATGTTTAACAACCGGGTATGCCCCCCTGAGAGCAATATAGGCTATGTAGTGCTGTTGCGTGTTGCTGCCAGATCTTTACATATGCTTCTGGAAGACCGGGCAAATTCTTCTCGAAGTATCAGAAGCACTTCCAAATCCTTTTCATTGGGTCATCAAGCGTATCGCGTTCTTTTTTGTGATTGGACCCGTCCAAACCACGTGCAGTCATGAGATTCGCCGCTCTTCTCAGCACCACGTGCTGGATATCTGCCGCATCTGCCGCCTTCGATCTGAACCGAGGAGGCGCAGTACTCAAAGCACCCGAAGGGGATTCCTTCGCTACCGTCACTGGCACCTTCACGGTCCCGAATCTGTCCGGCCCCAATCGACTCTCGATCTGGGTTGGAATCGGCGACACTCTCGAGCAAGATTACATCCTAGCCGGAGGCATCGTATACAACAGCACGCTTGGGAGCTTTTCGGCCTACTTTCCAGGGCCCGTAAGGGACACGACGTCGGCGGTGCCCGTCGCAAGTGGCAATTCCATCACAGTCACCGTCAACGTTGCGCAAGCAGGCGGGACCGTGACGGTTGAGAACGAGAGCCAAAGCAAGAAGACAACGCAGACGCTCGCAGCTCCTGCTGGTGTGGATGCGTCGGCGCTGACTGCGCTGGCGGCGGACTGGTTCGTCCAGGCCTACCAGGTCGTTGAGGGCGAGCTGGTGCAGACGCCGAACTTTGGAACGGTGACCTTCACGGCGATTTCTGCGACAACCAAGGGGGGTGTGAATGTGCCTATCTCTCGTGCGGGTCGATATGAGATCCAGGGCACTAGCGGACAGGTCAGTACGCGTGGAAGTCGGTTCATGCATGATCTAACTGTAGCCAGATGTATTCGAGGACGACCATCTCGGATACGACGATTGCGGTCCAGAGACAGTCGGGGTTCGGTCGCTGATGTGGGCGTGACAAGCAATAGGTAGGGCAGAGGGTAGTTAGCTGCGAATATAGATGTGTACCTATATATGTTGGCATGTTGCTTCTTAAACAAGGATATTGTTACTGTTTACTCGTAGAGAGCACCTTCTGCTGTTGGAGAGCGCAAAGAGGAGAGAGGAAAGAGGAAAGAGCGATCGGAGGGATGACGTCGTGCGCACGGGTGTGTCTTGGCGCGTCTTCCCCCCCACCTCCTGCCTCCACACTGGTCGACGCGTCGCGATATGCCGGCAGCGCAAGTAGGACAAGATGCGCTTCAAAGCGTCAATACAGAACATCAGCACGTTCACGAGTATGCGCCTCGCAATGCACCGGCTGTATCGTGTCCACGCTCATGGCTGACTACGTGCAGAGCTCACGGCATCGCTCAACTCGCTCGGCCCGCTGGCGTGGGTGAAGCTGAGCGAGGAGCAGGTGTGCTTTACCATCATACCCGAGCAGGGCACGCAGGTGTGGGCGTGAGTCTGAGCGGACGCCTTGGATTGTGTATCGCTCTGTCTAACCACAGGCACATGTAGTGTCCTCTCCATTGTAAGCCCACATGATGGTCGCCTCTCTCCCGCGCCAGACGTCGAGGGCTAACGCGCGGCCCAGGACGCCATCTTCGCGACCATCAGCGTCCAGTCGGCAGCGAACAATGTCATCAACCTCGAAGTCCCGCTCACGTCGCTCAACCGCGCGCTCAAGTCGGCTCTGAATGCGACATCGGCCCATATCCGCCTTACCAAGAACGACAAGCTGCCCATCCTCGCCCTGACCATCGTCACCACCACTGCCTCCAACACGTACAGCGCCTTTCCCGCCGCCCACACCGGCCCCGCCAGCCACGAAGACGGCTTCGATGCCTCGTTTGACAATGACATCGGTGGCGGCAATCGCGAGACCATCGTTACGCACGAGATACCCGTGCGAGTGCTTGCGCCGGATACGGTCGCGCATCTGCATGAGCCAGCTTGTAGAGAGCCAGATGTGCACATCCTACTGCCTCCTTTGATGCAGCTGAAGAGCATCAGCGACAGGTTCACCAAACTCGCACTGGCGGACACCAAGTCAAGCACCGCAGCCACCGCCACAACGTCGAGAACACGGCTCGAAGTCGCGGCCAACATGCATGGCTGCCTCAAGATAAGCATCCGCTCAGACGCCATGAGCATTTCCTCCATATGGACCGATCTCAACAACCCCGAACTGGACCCTGGCCATGTTGCCGGAGGCGAGCACGGCATCGCTGAGCACCCGAGTACGCGCATGAAGCAGCTGGGCACAGCAGATGGCCGCAGCGACCAAGGCTGGGCTGTGGTGAGCATCGACGGTCGCGATTGGGGCAAGGTCATGAGTGTGGGCAGGCTTGGTGGGAGGGTCATCGCATGTGCGTACTCACTTCGCCCGTGTGTGAGCATTGAGTTAACCCCCAAGCAGGTTTTTGCCATGAGCACGCGCTGATTCTCTACGTATACTTGCCAAACGACAATGGTGACGACGAGTCGGTACTTACAGTATGCTGCACCTTCCTGATATGCTCGCCACGTCGCTCACAATCACTCAGTACTTCATCAGCTCATATAGCGCCTGACCATTGCCTTGATGCCTTTGTCACGTTTACTTTACTCACATTGCTATTGAATCCCATTCCCCGCCCCACCAATCTCAACGTGCTCCCTCGTCATCTTCTCACCATCATTGGCAAACATGCCCCCAGTCCCTGCACCAACGACCGAACTCCGCCTTCTCTCCGCTTCTCTCGCCTCCTCCGTATCCGCGTAATCGATGAGCAGCTCGCCACGCTTATCATAACGATGCGGCAATTCATGTGCAATCTTGACAACATCAAACACATTCGCTGTTCGGTGGAAAATCTCATCCATCTCTTCGAGCGAGCGATAAGCCGTCTCTGGGAAAAAGAAGTAGACCGAGGGCACCATTGCGGCGTTGATGACGGCGAAGATAATGTAGGTCTGGTAACCGATGTTTGCGAATGCTACAGGCGTGATCATTACGACTAGGAAGTTGAAGATCCAATCTAGACCTCAAGTCAGTACATGTTTGATAGCATACGAGGGAACGCGTGCGTACTGGCTGTGGTGGAAATTGCATTTGCAGGTGCGCGAATGGACAATGGTGTTATTTCTGCAGGATATAACCATGTCATACCGAGCCAGCCGATGGCGAAGAAGGAGTTGAATACGAAGAGGAAGACGGTCTGCAAGGTGTTAGTCACACTCGTTAGTATAGGGAGCTAACAGTGTTACGTACTGCAAGGAGGCCTAAGCTGGCGTTGCCGATGTGGCTGACAGCGCCAGCCAATATAGCCATTGAGACAGACATTCCAGCCGCACCGAACATCATCAGTGAGCGACGTCCAAACCTCTCAATAGTGAAAATTGCGATCCACGAAGCCATCCAGTATTCCGTACCGTTGCAAGCAGACAACAGGCGACTGAGGAAGGGTGAAAGACCGATGGAATTTTCGAAGATGGTCGCAGCATAATAGGTAACCAGGTTGATTCCGGAAATCTGGCATACCATCAGAACCCAATTCACAGCTTATAGTGGGATGAAGGAGCTTACCTGCTGAAACATCTGATTAACATACGCCAATGCTGTCCGGTGAAAATTGCGATTGCGATTCATCTTGAAGCAATCCCTGAACCCACCCCACGACATCTCCTCGGTGACATCCTTCACAGCCTGAAACTCCGCCTGGATCTTTTTATCATCAGCCGGTAAACCGCTCAGCGCAGCTAGCACCTCCAAAGCCTCCTTGTGCCTGCCCTTGAGCACCAACCATCTCGGACTCTCTGGCAGCCCGGGAATCAAGGCCAAAATGAACAGGGCGAGTATGATCTGGAAGGCGATAGGAAAGCGCCACGCGATGCTGCTCGGCTCCAGAAAGGAAAACCCGAGATCGAGCCAGTAACTCAGCATGACGCCAAAGACGATCAAGGAGCCTTCGATCATGACCATTTGGCCTCTGCGGTGCGGCTTCGATGTTTCGGATTGCCAGGTGGGGACTGTGCTTGTGTTCATTCCGTTGCCGAAGCCAGTGATCCATCGGGAGACGATGAGTTGGGCAAGGCTGTAGGATGAGCATTGTATGGCTGCGCCAACCACCATGATGATGGAGCCGGTAATGATGGTCTTTTTGCGGCCCAGCATGTTGCCCAGCCAGATAGTTGCTACGGCGCCAAAGAAACAGCCGAGTGTGTATGCGCCGACTGGGACAGAATTCGTTATCAGGGAAAGCTGGGGAGGTGGTAAGTTGGGTGGTTAGGGCACGCACCTGTGATGGCTTGTATAGTCGCGACATGGCTCGCTGAGCTTCCAGGCGGTGGGTTGACAGTATCGATTTCAGGAAAGTATCTCAGAAAGGAGCCCAAGGTGAGCAAGCCTCCCATCACACCTTGATCTATCCCCGTTCTTGTCAGTTTCCCCAATATAACCAAGGCGTGCATACGACGTACCATAACCGAAGAGAGCAAAATCAGTGCCTGCTACAACGGCAATAGCAATGTTGAGCCGAGTGCCTTGTAGGCCATAGAACTTCTTCATCACGCCTGACGATGCTGATGCAAGCACAAGCTCACATAGATATCTTTACCGGGAATAAACAAACAAACAATCGCGACGGATATGTCTCCAGCTCCTTCTCCAGTATGCAATGCAAGGAAATCAAAGAGAGTCAAAAGTGCGACGTCCTTTCTTTACCTATGAGAGAGCACCAGCGACTTTTCTCCGTCAAGGTAACGGTGGAGTCCCCCCGTGTCACGCAACGCCCCATCCCGACAGTTTGCGCCGAACCATTTCCATGGCTTCCCGGCTGTATCCCCACAGCAGTTACGGTCGCGATGACGTTTTGCCGGTGATCTCTCACCCCGTGAAGTTTGGCGTGCGGAGAAAGGAGACGCTACCTAGGGTATCAAATCGCATGGAAAGCCGGAGGGGGTCAAGCATTGTGATTCGTCCGCAAGCCCCAAACCCTTACCTATGCCTCGAAATCGGATGGGACCGGCTTACTGTATTTGGGTCGTGTCCGGCGATGGCACTTATAGTAAGCTTTCAACGTTTTTTGTGGAGGCATATCCTGGGTATAAGCATCTGGAAACGTTACTTAGGTAGCATCGCGAGTCGCCCCGGCCCGGAGAAGGACCGGAGAGCTTCCGAGTCGAGGAATGGGCTTTACTCGGGTTGCCTAAAAGAGTACTTACCTGGTGTGGAGATCTTTGTCTTGCGACGAGTAACGAAGTTATCGAGCTTGGCGAGGCCGTTTGTGAACCGAGTTGCTGGTGGGTACCAATAGGACATGGCAGCTTGCGTACCTGACTTGCCACGCCGCGAGCTAAGTTTCTTTATCGGAAACAAGACTGTGGCGCTCGTGGCTAAGACGCCTTGGGGACGACTCCACGTGGAGAAGGGTAGTTCAGATACTGTGTCACGCGCGCGCGTACATAAAATTTGCTGATGCATACCTAGCACTCGGTTTGGTTTCCTTTTCTCTGCAAGTAGGTACTGTCTATCCCCTCGTGAAGAGACGCAGACGGTACCTACTAGGTTGGCATTGGACCTACACTTGGCCTGAACTTCAAGAGCTGGACACCACATACCGCTCCCCGGGCTTGTCAGCCCCCAGTAGATCAAAGTCACGATGGGAGACTCATTTCACAAAAAAAAAACTATATTTTTCTCCTATCACGTGTAATACTGCCACATCCTATGAGTCAACACATGTTGCCTACGCATCCCAGGCCTCCCTCTCCGTCTCCAGCATATCCTCAATCTCTGCGCCTAGTTGAGGTCTTCGTTTGGGCTCCACAATCCCAACAGGCCTAACAATTCCATCCATCTTTCTATCCATATGTCTCTCCCCTAAGCCAACCTCATACTCCCGCCGAACATTAACAAGTACATTCGCCAGCTCCCTTATATCGGCCTCCGTAGCTGCCGTATCGTCCTTGCACAACTCTTTCGCCTTCTCCACAGCATCTCGCGTCCTGTTTTCCCGCAGGATTTGCAGGCGCCGAAGTGCTAGCTTACCTGCACGGCGGAGGGCACGTGTGGAAGTGTCGAGGCTGGCATGTACGGGTGCGACTAGACCGTAGCCAGCGAAGATGCCGTGGACGATTTCGTGGGGCGAGGTAGTGGTGAGAAGGGAGAGGGTGGAGTCTGGCGATGCTGCGGGGGTGTGGAGGGAAGGGGAGGAATGGGGGTTGAGGAGAGAGCAGGTTTCGTCTTCGTCGGAGTCAGGAGGGCAGGAGTAGACAGGTTGTTTGAAGGGGTCTGTGGGTGCGGATACAAAGTCGCCGAATTCTTCATTTTCGTCCTCAGCCGGGTTGTCCAGCTTGGTTTCTGAAGCTTGTTGCGTGCTTGGCACAGACCTGAGGTTAGCGCTTGAAGACGTCGTGGCAGCGTTTCTCGCTACCTCAGACGCGATAGCGGAAACAGCAGGTGTGCGCTCTTCATAGCTCCAGGCATTCTGAGCGCACTCGGCGTCATTCAAAGCATCGCTTTGTAGCGAAAGGGAAGTTGAGACGTGAGCTAGGTCGTCGGTTCCAGAACCAGTTGGAGTGGACTGCATGGAATGAGTGCGGTCGGACACGTTCGACATGGAAATACTGCGTTACCTGGTTGGGACAGCAGAACTCGGGAAAGACCATGTTTTAGTGTTTGCTTTCAGTCATTGTGTACAGGCAAACGAACAAAGTCGTCGACGCACATATCTCACAGTGCTCTGGGGCGACTCTGCAGAAACAGTGCAAGCACTGTGTAGCGACAGGTGGTGTCGATTCGACATTGTCGCGACTATAGCGGTCTGACGCAAAGACGAGCTCTATACTTTTGATGGCCCATGTGCCCGGAGCTCAAAATAAACTCCGCATTCCACTGATGAGCGCCAGTTCTGCAAATCAAAAGGGGTCTTATATGCGCATAGCTTCTCTTGCAGCAGGCTCCCTCTCAATTTCGTATTCGATCCCGCGTTTGGGGCCCTTGGAATCTTTCGTCGGCTTCTTCTTTGGTTTCGGTGGCGGTCCTGCGGGACGTTTGCGCCTGAGGTTCGCAAGTGTCTTTTTGAGCGCCTCGGTGTCTTCATCTTCGGACTCGTCATCCTCTTCTTCGCTAGCGCTCTCATCGTCTTCGTCCCCGGAGCCTTCATCTGGGCTCTCCCCACCGATCCAGTCTTCAAAGTCCTCCATCTCATCGTCGGATTCGCCCTCGATATCGCTCACGTATTCCACCTCGCCAACGCCGTTCTCCAGCTCGTGCTCGTATTCGTTCTCGTCTTCGTCCTCAATGCCTTCGTCAAGGTCTTCATCCCCCTGGAGTTGACCCTCCTTCTCTAACCCGCGCATAACCCGCTTCCAAACGTTTGGCTCGACATTGATCCTGTATGAGGTCAGTGATCGTTCAGGATGGATTGGATGAACAGCTGAACGGGCTAACAATGCTCATTACGAAATGAGATGTTGTTGTTGTTGTTGTTTTTGATCCTCATCGAGAGATCTCAGGGTTAAAAAGAAGATAATCAGAGCAGAGGCAAGGAAGGGGGGTAAGGCTTACGGGCGATCACCATAGGCTCCACTCCGCAGGCGATCGATGAGTACTCGCTCGATTGCTCGCTCAACCTTGGCAGCGGCCAGCGCCTTTCGCTCCCTACCCTCCTCACGCCGACGAACTTTGGGAGCCAGTCGCGGAACGAGCTTCTCCCCTATGCGCTCTTCCTCCTTTGCTAGCTTTCTTATGCGAATGTTGACTTGGGTAAGCCTCGTAAGACGCTGCTTGTTCTTGTGGACCAAGAACTTTGGGAAATAGGCCAAGTGCTGGTCAACGAGCTCGAGGGCTTGCGCGTAGTTCTTGGGAAGGCGTATCTTCTCCCACCATTGTGAAGGAAGATGCGCACGCTCAATCGCTTTGATGTATAGGAACAGCGCACCGGTAGCGGGATCCGATCTTATGGTCGCATATCGAGAGTTGGCCAGAGGGCAAGACTGTTTACTGTGCGGTTGTCAGTCACCAAGCAGAGGCACAAGGCGGCACGGGCGAGTGCTGGGAGCGGAGACGAACCTGCAGTAGCCACTGACGTTGTGCTCGTTCCTGCAGAAGGTTTGGTCTTTGGTAGTCTTGAGTTTGAAGGAGCAAAAGTCGCCTCCGATCACCGACCACACAAGATCGTCAGAGGCCATGGCAATGCAGTGAGCAGGTACTACGGACGTGCTGTTGTTGCGACGGGTCGGCGCTGGCAGTGACACCTGCATCTAGAAATTATTTTAGCGTCTGCCAAGACTTCGAGACTAGTGTGGATGCGGAAAAGCGGCGCGCTAGCCCATTACCGTAAGCCTCCCACCTCCAAGCACCAAACTTCACCCTCTCCCTCTCGGAATGAGAGCTTTCGCCTCGTTGCTCAGACGTAGCCGTGAATTCCAGTCCAGCAGATGTCACATCCCACTTTCCTCCGTCTCTCACTCTCTCAACGGATTCCGGGGCAGTTCACGATGCTGGCATGGACCCCGCCACGGTCATTTCCGTCTGTACTACGCAGACCACTATGAGCCGACAATATATGCCCTCTCCACGGCCTCTGGCAAAGCAGCCATAGCCGTCATTCGCATCTCTGGCTCAGCCTGTAGACAGGTCCGTGTGCCTCTTCCTCGTTAGACTCGACTCGCTGAATGCGCGACAGATATACAATGCTTTGTGCCCCTTTACTGCCTTCCCAAAGCCGCGCTATGCTACCCTCCGCAAACTCTATGCGCCACATGTGCCTCCTTCGCCCGCGACGATGCTCGATTCCGCTGCGCTAATCCTGTACTTCCCCACGCCCAACACGGCAACTGGCGAAGATGTGCTGGAACTGCATGTCCATGGCGGCCCAGCAATTGTCCGCGCAGTACTAGCAGCGATACCAGAATGCGCAACAACACCACGAGGCCCCGTGTCGACGCGCTCACCGATCCGGTATGCGGAGCCGGGCGAGTTCACGCGACGCGCTTTCGCCAACAATCGCATGGATCTACCCCAGATCGAATCGCTGGGTGAGACGCTGTCAGCTTCTACCGAACAGCAGCGGAAGCTATCGGTGAGGGGTACAACCTCGTCGTTGGCCGCGCGGTATGGGTACTGGCGCATGCTCCTGCTGCAGGCGCGGGGTGAGCTGGAGGCCTTGATCGACTTCTCCGAGGATCAGCACTTTGACGAATCACCGGCAGTCCTGTGCGCCTCGGTCGCAGAGCAAGTCCGCGCCTTGCGTGTGCTCATGGAAGCGCACGTTGCCAACGCCGTTCGCGGAGAATTACTGCGGAATGGCATCAGCGTCGCGCTTCTCGGTGCACCCAACGCGGGCAAGAGCAGCCTGCTGAACCGCATCGTGGGGAGAGATGCCGCTATCGTCTCGCAAGAAGCCGGCACAACGCGGGATGTGGTCGAAGTGGGACTGGATCTAGGCGGCTGGCTCGTTAAGATGGGAGACATGGCCGGCCTGCGTAGGGCTGGTCTCGTAGGTGCTGATGTAGTCGGCGCCGTGGAACAGGAGGGCATTAGACGCGCGAAGCAACGAGCGCTCGAGTCAGACGTGCTGATCATCGTTCAGGACGCCACAACCGAGCCGGATCCCGAAGTTATGGAGACGGCAAAGCAATGCATCGACTTTGGTATCCATATACTCGTCGCTATCAATAAGAGCGATCAACTCGTAACTTTTGATACTGCACGATCAACATGGGAAGAAAAATTACAATATATCCTGGGCCTTCCCAACAACCGCATATGCTTCATTTCCTGCAAAGAAGACGCAACACCCACTGCCAATACCTTCAACATTCAGTCTCTTCTCACCAACTTGCAATCCACCTTCGAATCCATGACTGCAGCCCTAGTCCCACACTCGGACCCCGATCCCAGCATCTGGCAGGAATCCCTTGGCGCAACCGAGCGCCAACGTCTCCTACTTTCCGAATGTCTCAGCCACCTCTCCACCTTCCTTGCAACCGTCAACCACTCTTCCACCGATACTGCTGTGACCGGTGAATACAAGGCAGACGAAGTGGACATCGTGGTCGCTGCGGAGAGTTTGCGCTCCGCCGCCGACGCACTGGGCCGCATCACAGGCCGGGGTGACAGCGGCGACGTAGAGGAGGTTTTGGGGGTTGTTTTCGAAAAGTAAGTTGCCCATCTGTCCGATTGCGGTGCTGTGTTGTGAGAGTTTCCATTAGGCGTTCTTTGTTTTGGCCCCATCAGAGTCAGATGTGTCGCCACTGGAAGGCAAGTAAGCAGGCTTCGCTGGGGAAAACCGCAACATTTATAGCAACCTTCTGCCTGTGTTTTATCGATTGTTGCACGGGGCGATAGGCAGCTGCGATGTTCCCCATGATGGATCCCGGCTTATGTTACACATTGTCGCAGGAGAGGAGCATGGACATTTGGCTAACGGTAATGTTTACAGATTCTGTGTTGGGAAGTAAGGTGACATTTGAGACATCACACACTTGCGTACGCAATGCTTACGGATGCTACCATAGCTTGTGTCGATACCGCCAGGGGGCTATCGGGTACTGTGGAAGGCGGAGCAGAACTGCTGCCAGACTAACTACCAGGCGTCCTGGCTCGGTAAAAGGGCAATCAATAAAGTAAGGATGCGGAAAAAGAGATGTCTTGAATTTGGAAAAGAAAAAAGACGAAACCGTGCCCAAACAAAAACATGAGAACACCATGCTAACACCAAAGGACTCGGTCTCTAATTTCCAGTACCCAACCATGTATCCGTCGCTCAATGAAGAGCAATACCCCAACCTGTATAAACGCCTGTGATCCATTCCATCATGCCTGACCGTAATGCTATAACTCGTAGATTCCATAACCAATAACCATATCTAGGCTAAACTCCGTCGCTCGCTATGCTCAAAAGGAAAAGTAGAGAATCTAATATGGGTGATACTACAGTTATAAGAAAGGAAGAAAGGAAATCATATAAAAATAGCGACAAGGGGTATTGCAGGACGTAAAAGTACATGGCCGAAGCCTGGGAAGTCGAAAAGTGGTGTATATGGCGTTGTTATTCGAGGATTTGGCTCTTGAGGAAGATAGATTGCTATCTCCTCCATCGCTCGATTCGGCGTTTGCATAGGGCTCGCGTTACTGGCTATGGGCCGGTGATGGCGTAATGAGTAGACATCTTGCCGGAGGGCGTGATGGTTCGGCGGGAAATGTGTTGCCGATGCGGATTTGCGGGAGCAGCCGCTGAGCTTAGTTGTAGCCCCCTCGCCCCATGTTGGCGTCTTCTTGTGGTGTTTTTGGTGGGGACATTTGGGTTCGATATGTAATAGAATGGTTGGGCACGAGTCTTTCGGTTTCAATCCGCGAGGACTGAGCGTAGAGTCGGTGTAGAATTTGGTAGCTTAGTTGTAACCGCCGCGACCCATTTGGAGATATGGGTTGGAATTTGTCTTGAGCTGACAATAGTGATGATGTGAAGGCGAAGATGAAATGCTGATGTGCGTCGAAAAGACTGGTGTTGCTAATGAAAACTGGAAGACAATGATGAAAGACGGAAGCAAGACGTGAAAGGAAGATGACTCGAGAGACTCCGACTCAAAGAAAGATCGATGACTTATATGAAACAAAGACGCCGAAAAAGACGCCTAGGAAAGTACAAACAAGGTAAAGGAAAGGTCGTGCGTTGTGACTACTTCTCTTCTGCCTCAATCCAGGCATCCAAACTCGCATCTTTATACCAGCACACGCAAAGCCTCCAACCAGAAAGCGGGAACACAGGCATCTAGTCATCCTTTCCCTGGCGCAGCGTACCATTCGTCGTGACAGGAATAAGTTTCATGGTCTGTGTGTCGTGCGCGTGGCAGTGAGATGTGCGGGTGGGAGCCGCAATGGGCACGGACACGGTGGGATGGTGTGTGTGCGCGGCTGATGGACCCTGGGTGCTGATTATCGTACATGGTAGAAACATGCGCAGGGGTTGTACAAGGTGCTTATTGGTGGTTACTCACAATCATGAATTGAGCCTGTAGAGGTGCTATGTTCCTGGGGATAAGGGATGCGCGACAAATGGGGTTGTTGCTGTTGGATTCAATGGTGTGCGTCTAGGTACTTTCAGCATACCGGTACCTCTTCCTCTTCCACCATCCATCTCGCAACTTCCCCTTTCGGACCCCCTATTATGACCATATAAAATTCATGGACCATGCAGACAGGGGAGTTCTCATCCCTAAACGCGGCTCCACATGCGATTGGACCATGTTGCAATGCACGACACAGTCATACGGCGTCATCGCAGCCAGCATCTTTCCCTACACCAAGTAGCGCGTACCTGCGCAGTGCACTCATACCAATTCGCCTACCCTTGCGAGGCAACTCACTGTTTGCAGGATGCGCTCTTCTCGAAGAGGCAACCGTTGATGCGAAGGTATTTAGTCGGCGTGCGTTCTTCGAGTCAATTATCGCACCGTCGCACCATCACGGCGATTTGTGCTGCCATGGGGGGGCCGCTTTCACGAGGGGCCATCTAAAAGCCATGTGCGAGTAAGAGTACGGTCTGGGCGACGTTGCAATGTACGATACTACCAGATTTGGAGGCCGCCCCATGGACTTAGGAACAGTACGAATACACGGCGGTGGCTTCACGCTGGCCAAGAGAGAGGCCATGGGGAATACCCGCGTGGCGGAGTCCACTGTTTGCGCCTTACCCGCAACGCTCAAGACCATCTGCTCACGCCCAGCCGCCGTTGGTGCCTAGATACTGGGGACGTAGCATGGGTTCGGTCGTGCGCTCGGCCACATATGCCAGCTCGATGTGACTGTGACGGGGTATGAGTCTTCAAGATTTTCAGCGCACAACGTCCCAGCTCTACCTACCCGTAGGTACTGCACTGTAGAACCCGCTCATTGCAACAATGCTCATTCGTAATGCCTCATTCTGTATTAGCTGCCGCTGTCAGAACACGAGGTCGGAGAGGAATCGCAGTCGGAAAATGGTGTTTTAAGACGCAGGTACATAGTTCGGGCGCTGCTGCTGTACTGGAAAGACGAGCGTGTAGACACGGTACGCAAGGGCTAGGAATGACCTAGGGAAAATCCAATCTTCACTTGCCAAGACCATGAGAAGAACACGCTTGTGCGCAATCGTAATCGTGGCTTGAGAATAACCTTTTCTCTTCACTCTGGGCTCTTGCGCACAGACACCATAGGTATGCAGTCCTGCAAACCCGTCGGACAGCGACATCAACGCCGTACAAGCCAAAAAATCGCTACCAGAGCCATTCTTGACTTAATCAATCTGGAGGCGAATCGCATCCCAGCATACCGTTCAGAAAGTAGGAAACATGTAATACTTCCCAATACGATCCGCATACTGGCGCATGTTCGGCTTCTAAGTTGCCCGGCAATCGGGAAACGACGCCACGTCGGTGCGACGGATGGACTCCCGCGCGCTTTCTTCTCACATGCATTCACGGTAGGCATTCCGAGGACGTGGATAGGGAGGGGACGACAATTCTGAAGCTATCTATGGAAGTCCGATCACGATCGTTGTCCAGAGCAAGGAGAACATGTGATGGTTTCAAGCAACCCGGGTCCTTCAAACCGATCGCACATTGTAGGGTACCAGTGGGTTGTAGTAACAGCATCAATTAGCCGAATGTGTCAAAGAGGTTAACTGATGTGATTGCGACGCTCGAAAGAACGGAACGAACGGACTCTAGTAGGTAGTAGCTATAGAACCTTCTCGCTATCAATTTGCATTACACCAATACCATTTCAGTTCGCCGACTCGAACTCCTTGAATCCCGCATCATCGAATCATCGTCTACGCGCCCATCTCGCAGCATATCATATCGACAACAGGACTATCTACAACCCGCATCGTTCATTCAGCCCCCAAAAATAGATCGACCCCACGGCGATCTGCGATGCAGGTGGGATCTCCAACAAGCGCGACAAGCGCGGGCAGGGCTGACCAACGTCAGCAAGCCACATATTCCTGAAGCGGTTAGATTTCGTGTCCATGCCAGCTGGTTGGCTGAATGGCGTGTGGTACAAGCGAATGTATTTTAGGAGACCATGTCAGCTGGTCGTGGCTGCCTGTTTGAGTGGTATTTGCTGGCTTGGCGGATGAAAATGGTTTATTTTGGGGCGTGGGAATTACCTGATTGAGCGGGTGGGTGGTTTGGACAGAAATCAACATTCGGGCGTTGTGATGTGCGAGGGAAGCATCTTCTTTCGAGATGCTTGACTGAGCCATGTGCTGCCTCACGATATTGACCTAGCATTCACCCCTCGACGTCCTGGCATTGGGCGCACGGTTTCTCTACTAGTCAAACGACATCCTCGCTCACAATACCCAAACCATGCGCTCACGTTATGCAAATACAGGAACATTCGTCGCCGAACACATGTTCGTCGCACCCGAGACTACCCTCGCTTCCGCCGTCCGACCTGTTACACCATCATCGCCGATATGACACATGCTAGGAAGAAAGGATCATTCAGTGTTAGACAGCAGATATGGATATGTCATGTGACGTTATTGTTGTTGCGCATTACTCACTGTTTTGGGTTTGGCGTAATTTATCAGCTGTATCAAGAGCAGATACCCGCATAGCCGTGAGGGGGCTCTGAGCTCATTACCGCAGACGCATCCTGAAAAAATCGATATCCATCCAAAGGCCAAAAAGTCAATATTTAAACCAAAGGACAAACATCCACGGTCTTCTTGCACCTCCTTCTATTCAGCCACCCCTTGAGAGCCTCGACCACTTTAGCTCAAAGACGACGCAAAAAGCCTAACATACTCTAAGTGCCTCAGCCACATCAAAATTCGTCGACTAGACCTCAATCATCGCAACAGACTTGCGGCACTCAGCTGCTGCTCGACATCGAGATTCGAACATGCGTTAAGGAACAGCCTTAGTTCGCCGGAGTACTTATGAGCGTCTGAGATATGCTCCTGATGGCAAAACTAAGCATCGGACGCATCTTCCGGGCGCGAGTAAGTACTGCTGTACATACGCAAAAGGACCAGTGCTGTCTGATAGATATCCGCGGCCCCGGCCGGTAGAGCGCCTCAAGGAGGCGCGTAGTGGTAATCTATACAGGCAAGTCACGCTCTTGGAGCTTTTAGCCTTCATCTCCGAGTCCGTCATTGCACAGCCAAACATAGATAGCTTGATACTAAACGGGTAATGCTCGTCATGCAGACCGTCGTGTTTGAGGAAGATGTTGCTGGAGTGAATATTGCGGTGACTGATGGGGTCCCATTTACTTCATAGTCCTCAGACCCGTGATCGAGATAGTGGACTGCTGACAGGAGAGGCTCGAATACTTGCCAGATAAAGAGTTCCAGCAAGGGTTTCTCTTGTTCAACCCACGTACCCATTAGGCTACCCAGCGTGCTCGTATTACCCATGGTGAGGCATGGCGCTCGCTCTCGGCCAGTGCGTACCCGCCAAAGAACTACACGATGTTGGGGTGACTCGTCAAGCGGGGATGGATGTCGATCTCGCGAGCAGCTTAGCCCAGCTGCATAGCAGCCGTATGCAAGAGCTTCATAATGTGTGTATCCTTATCCACCTCATTCTTTACGAACAGAATACCCAGGTCGAAAGACCTTTCCGCGTGCAAAATCGAGCCTGTCACAGACCATCGCCCGCCTTGAGCCCTTCCCACGTTGGAAGCACCGTCGTTGCATGCCTAGGAATGCATCCTAGGAATGCATCCTAAGAATGCACTCCTAAATTTCTTAGGCTTTCAACTCATCACCACAGGGTTTGTGGTTCATTAGCAGAGCCATCGCATAAGCAAGATCATCATCGAGGGCGGGGAAAGAGTTATACATGTGAGCAGTATTCGTGCAGTACAGTATTCACGTTGCCTGTTTACACTGCTCAGACAATAAGCAAAGGGCGAGAGTGTGCACGATTTTGACCACGGTGGAACTTTGCAGCAATATCTTACGTCGTTCATGAATAGCGTTCGCATAAGGACATTCCTACCATCCCTTCAGCCCAAGACTCCCCCAACTAAGACCAGATACACTCACTCCCCATTTTAAAGCGTTTGCCGGTCAAGCGCATAAAAGAAATTCAGCAAGTTAGTGTCGCTTTTCGGAGCGTGCTGCGCCAATAAGTACTCACGATACCAACCTGTACCCTCGTTCGCTCCTTTGTGTGATACTGTGACTGCAGCTTCCTCGACTGCATCTCCGGGAGGTTTTTTCTCTCCATTAGAAGCGGAATAACATTTGGGTCAAAGACTAGCTGGCCTTTTTGACAGGCTGTCTGTATCGAGCACGATCCTACGGCATTTAGTGCCGTGTGCGGCTCCATTTTGTCCTGTGATGTCCCGTAAAGATTTCGATTGCCACACCTTGTAGAGGTACTTGGCGACATAGCTGTTTCTGCTTCGAAATAGGCAGTGTAAACAAGTTGATGATATTTCGTTATTGCCGGCGGAGTGTGGCGACTGAAAACTTCCAGCATCACCTGCAGTACGTCCGAGCACGGACCGGCTATGGATAGGTCCCGTAGGCAGGTACGTCACCCCTCAGACCATGGATCTGACTAACGTAGACATCGCTCTCAGTCGACAATCACTACCACATCGCCTGCCATTGCTGTACATTTGCTACATACGCGACCGGTAAACTGTGCATTTGTTATTCAGAGCTTTTAGAGTATATTGTCTTCCCTCGCCCGCAAAAGTTGACGTCGCCACATTATCATGGCATCCTTGTCTGACCTCCCGGTTGAGCTCGTTGACAACATCGTCCTGTACCTCTCCCAACCCGGCTTGTATTCTGTCATCCGGGTCAACAAAGGTCTTTATACGTCGGTCGTTCCGATCTTATACCGCCATGTTGATCTGTTCATACCGCCAGGCAACGCACTTCCTAGGATTGACCGATTTTGCCTTGCCATCATCACTGACAGTCGCAAAACCCGTCAAGTAGAATCTGTTCGCCTGGGATTATGCCCGATTGAAGGCGTTCAAGGGGGTCAACGATGGCTGCCGCCAGATAAGAACTTCGATGACCAGTCGATGTTGGAAAAGGCCGTGGATGTCTTGCGCCAGGAGATGCGCCGTGAGCCGCTTGTAGCTACGGCAAACTATCTAAGACATGCGATTGGTACGTCAAGCTCTCATTCTTCATGTTGCACCGTCATAGCTCCGTCTCCTCATAGCCATTTACATGAACTCCGGACAATATCTATTAAAGCCTATCCTGCATCCGATCTCTTTGTTGAGAGCTATAGTCATTAGAGATGATTCTTACTAACTCAATGCCTATCTAGTGATGCGCGAGTATTCCTCTTACGCAGTCCTCATCCTTCTGCTTCTCCCGTCCTTGAGACGACTCGACGTAGCGGATGAAAAGTCTGCTACTTTGGACTACCTCCATACCATCCTACGGAACATGGATTCTGCAACAATATGGAGCCACCACCATCCAGCACACGTGCTAATCGATCGCCTCTCATCCATCACACATGTATCACTTCTTTTTGATAGGCACAGTGGAGTGGCCTACTCTCACGAAAACAGCTACGCCTCGGTTGACCACTTCATAAATATCCCGAATATAACGACACTAGAACTCTCTATTTCAGGTAGCGCTGAAAGTCAACTTAATGCACATTATGTGCCAAATCCGATCGTTACTCGCGTCCGGCCCACCAATATCACGACGTTGGTTTTCCGTCACTCTGGCCCTTTTCTGGGAGTTCAGCGGTCCCTTCTGGAAAGCACGCCTCAGTTACGTTCCTTCACCTACGACATTTTCTACGACAGTAGTGGGCGAGAGCGTGAAGATGCACGCTTGATCGATCTAACGGGGTGGAGCGATGTTTTACAACCGCTCAGAACCACGCTTGAAGTCCTAGTCTTCAGCGCAGAATACTGCGACACAAGCAAATACTTCTTCAATCAGCCTAGAATTGGAGATAGGGTCTACGGCTACCTCGATCTAACAAACTTCTCATGCCTACACACCTTGGAATCACCCTTTGTATTCTTAACCGGCGAAACGGAACTTTCCATCACCACCGAGATCTATGCACTACTTCCACCAAATCTACGACACCTATCTCTGAGACCGGACTTGTCATATGCGCAAGCCCCATTTGCCTTCGATCTATCAATCCTGCCTAGCGCGCTCACGTTCACTGAGTCGAAAACGGAGGCACAGTATCTGATGAATGCAAGAATGGACGTATCATACATGTTCCAAGCCTCTCTCACACTTCTCGATCAAACTGCGTCTTTGGAAACGATCGCTGTATGGCAACCTGCTGACAAGTCACTTGAGTGGTTCGACGGACAAGTCAAGGAGTTTGCATCGAAGTGTCGGAATAAGAACGTCACTGCGAAGATCCTCGTTCCTATGTTGTTGCGCTGGAAGAAGTTGGAGCATTGGGACCTTGTTCGTGAGATTACGATCTTCGATCGGTTGGAACCTGCGGATGGGGAGGTCAAGAGATTCTTTCGACACCGGTGGGGAGAGAGGCCATTGGGTCTTGCATCGCAGTATCATTTGAATGCTTTGCGGTCGCATCAAGTTAAGTTGTAACCGTACGGGCTGGTATCAAGGAGATCGATTAGGTTTCCTTGGTTTGTGATTCAATTGATTTGTCTAAGCCACACGCCCATTGGGCGCAGATTGTGGCTGTACCCCTTGGCCAGGGGCGCAGTTTGGGATAACGGTTTTTAGCGGTCTAGAAACCTGAAAACGTAGGCCGCTGAGGCTCAAGCTGCTTCCAATCGGGTATTGATGGGTGACTAACTATTCATGCTCATTTCTTGTTCTATTTTCGTGTCTCCAACTAGGGGAACCTTAGAATGAATCAAGTCTTCCCGCAGACTCCGACAACATCTTTGCTACTAGGACATATGCATCAATTGTTGTACCCCTGCTACCAGGGCTAATTCTCCGATTCTCTACGCTCGTAGCAACCGGCTCGCGAATCAGGTGTGAGGGAGCTGGGGTTCAGGAGCGCACTGGCTGAAGCAACCGATATCCAGTCTTTGGAGAGAATATCTTTTGTATTGCGCGGTGATAGCTGGGCGAATGGACTGGATTGCTGATACGTGAGTGTTTTGGGTAAAGGTAGCGTGCACCCCCGAAAACTGTAATCTGTAAGCTGAATACCTACGTCACGCTGCGGCCGCCGAATGGCTAGCAAGCCCTCCCAACGCTTTAAATTTAACGTTCGAAACTCGGGGTTTTTCCAGTCATGGCATTCAGTAACATCATCATCCATGTCCATGTCAACATCCACGAAAGGCGCCTCGCCAACGCCAAAATCCATTCCTCGTGCACGTACAACCTTGTTCTCTAAACCTACTGACGGTGATGAGACCACGCTTCTTCTCCACCGGGCCAGCGGCAGGCTCAGATTGCCTGCGATGTGAGGCATCAGAATGACCCGAATCAAAGGTATTCGGCCTGCGTACGCCCATCAGCAAAGAAACTCTATCCGCGTACACCTGGTGGGGTGTCGAAGCAACTCTCTTGGGTACGTACCTGCGTGGATTCCATAGGCGACAAAGGAGCACATGTTATTTCTCGGTATCATCCCAGTCCCCAACAACTGAAACTTTTTGCTGGAGGTGAATCACGCATCTCCGAACTGGTACACAGCGCTGGTATTGATCGACTCGGCTGGCGACCAGGACACAATCTCCCTCACTGCAGCTCAAAACTCAACTCGGTCTCCTGCTCCCACTCCCTCGCAAATTCCTCAAGCACACCATGTCTCCTCTTTGCCATCTCTTTCCCAGCACCCGTCTTCATCATGCCCGCCAACTTGTAGAGCTTCACTTCAAAATGATCAACCGCCCTACTCATAGGCTGGTCCGGCAACTTGGCCGCGCCAAAACAGAAACTGCGCGCCACGCCCACAGCTCCAATAGCATCAAGTCTGTCTGCGTCTTGGACAATAGCCAGCTCGGGATATTGGTGCAGGACAGAGGCAACGTCAGAGGGGTTACGCACTTCGTGTGTGTACGAGACGTGCTTGACGATGGCCTGGACTTTGAGAGCCAGCGATTCGCTTGATCCGTGGTCCCGGAGGATGTTGGCGATTTGGTTGTCGGTGTCTTGGTTCGGTTTGGCGTATTTGTGGTCGGCTACGTCGTGCAATAGTGCAGAAAGGAAGAGGGCGGTAGTGTCGTAGGTAGGTGGCGGGTTGTTTTTGAACTCGGCTTGCAGGATTCGGTTGGTGTTGGATAGCACGCGGAGTATGTGATGATAATCGTGTGAGTTGTCGTAGTTGGACATGTACTCGTACACGAACGCGTTGATAGATGCGAAGAGCTTTCTGTCCTCAGCTTTGATAGGTACCAGCGGAATAGGAAGCTCAGTTGTGCTAGTAGTGGCCATGATAGAGTGATGTCCGCGTCAAGAGGGGAGAGGTGAAAATGTGTCGCGCTTTGTGACTTCACGCGGTCACGTGTCAAGCGACTTTCCTTTTAGAGCCTGTTACATATCTTTTCAAGAATACGTAGCTGAGGCACAGTATGCTCACTGGATCAGACAGACACATAATGTACCGCCAATCATGGATCTGGCTGCGTGCGCTCAGCGTGCGAGGTGATGCTGGTGAGGAGAAGTTCGTCTGGGGAAGATTAGGGATGGTGTGCCTCGGTACGGTAGGTGGTAGCGTGGTAGGTAGCGTGGTAGTGCACGCGATACTGGATCCATGACTTCACCCCCATCCTTTGAACACCCCGACCCAACCCGCGCCTACCGACAGCACCGCATTCACACAACAGTCGCGCGTCATCCACGTCCTCGAGGACTGGCGCAGCCGCAAACATGTACAAGCAGGCGACGCAAAAGACGGGCGAGGTGCTGTCACTCCCGCCGCGGTGGCTGGGCATGTACTCGGATTTCATCACGAAGAACAGCAGCGCGGTGACGCAGATCGAGTCGGCGCTGCGGTCGCTGACGTACATCATTCCTGGTGTGTATGCCTAAATGCGACCATGCCGGACAGATGGGCTAACAGCAGGCAGGCCGCTTCAGGGAATCGGAGATAGCGTCCGAGTCTCGTACGTCTTGCGCCAAACGGCCGCGCATCTATTGCGACTAACAGAGAAACAGTCCACAGCGGCGTCCAAGTGCTCTCTCTATACCATGACGCTCTCCTCTCCAAAGCCATGGCGCAAATGCCAGGAACGCGACGGCAGCCCCTCACCCCTCATCATCGCTACACCAAGTTCTGGACGCACAAGTCGCCCACGTACAAACGGATCGCGCTAGTACTCCAGATGATCCAATACACCGAGCTACTGTGGGAAATGGCGGCCAAGCGGAAGGGCGAGAAGGTGCGGTGGCGCGTGGTGGTGCTATTAGAGGTCGTCAAGGCAGTGTGTCGCTTGCTCCTGCTACGCTTGACCAACTCCCGACCCCTTCTATCGCCTCCACTTCCACAACGCGAAATTGATCCGAGCTCACTGGAGGAGTCTTCGGCGTCGGCTGATGGGATGGATACTCCACCAAGCGAGCGCTCGGTGGAGGCGGAGAACTGGGCAATGCCGAGAACGGGACTGTCAATGCCGAGCTTACCGGATTCTTCGGATATCTCGAGTTACCTCCTCTCCAAGGTGCTCACAGCGGACGACATCAAACCACCGAAAGCATTACTGCATCGCGTGAGCGGGAAAGGCGAACTGGCCGAAGCACTGTACATCCTACGACCAGTAGTCTATGCTCTGGCTATGCAGCACTTCAGCGGCGACAGGAAGAGCTGGCGACCATGGCTGATTGGTGTCAGCATGGAGTACGGCGCAAGACAGCTGGCAAAGAAGGACTTCCAGGAGCGGCTAGCAGGCGGGCTTCGAGGCTTGACAGGGCTCGAAAGGGAAGAACTGCGGAAACGGGGCTGGTCCCTGGGCTGGTGGGCGATGCGCGGCGCGTTCTATGAGAACATTACAAAGTACGTCTGATGGGCTAGCACACGCTAACAGGGGCTAACAATCGACAGAGCTTGGATTCACAGCATCACTAGCAAGCTGAAGGGCAAGCCTCTTCTCGACATGGTAGGCGGTGTCATAGAAGACTACGAGTTCCTCTGGGATCAGTATTACTTCCCCACGGCGACACTATAACTCCGTTTTGGCACACTGTTGGATTGGCTAGGATGGCTGGATAGATGTTGCTGGGTTGGCGGTTTTACCTTCTCTTCCTCGTGTAGTGTATAGTACTTTTTTCCGATACCAAACTTTTAGCCACAGAAATTTTCAATACGAGCATACTCGCTCTCTGTCTGCCTGCAAGCGAGGCAGGTTGCGCGATCTTGTTGTAATCCAGCAATATTTACACAGTAGCACTCACTGACGCACTAGCGCAGAGCTCTGACCCACTCACCATGTCGCAGTTCCGAAAGCTTCGAAAGAGCAGAGCCGCATCAATAATAACGACAACGACCACGCCCTCCACCCCCACTCCCACCTCCACCTCCACTACCCTTCCGGACGCTCACCATCCTCTTCGGCCGTACTCATCACACATCACCACGATGCCCGCCACGACAGCAGAGACGCTGTCGCTCGTGACGCGCAATGTGTCGGTCGCGCCTCTCGTGCTCCTCTCCGCTGCAGATCACTACGGCCGGCAAGCGAAGGGCACCAAGCGAAGAGTAGTCGGCGTGCTGCTCGGACAGAACGATGGCAAGAACGTGCGGGTATCAAACAGCTTCGCCGGTACGTGCCCCCCCCCCCCCCCCAGCTCCGCTGGCCTCTTCGCCGCCTACACAGCAAAGGGCAAAGGGTGCAGCACGGGTACCTGAACTAACACATGTGCAGTACCGTTCGAGGAAGACGAGAAAGATCCGTCAGTCTGGTTTCTGGACCACAACTACGTCGAGTCGATGAACGACATGTTCAAGAAGGTGAACGCGCGGGAGAAGCTCATCGGCTGGTATCACACAGGGCCCAAGCTGCGGGCTTCGGACCTGGAGGTCAACGAGCTGTTCAAGCGATACACACCGAACCCGCTGCTAGTCATCATCGATGTGCAGCCGAAGGAGGTGGGCGTGCCGACGGACGCCTACTTCGCCGTCGAGGAGATCAAGGATGTGAGTGCACTCGACCCACCAACCTCGCACTGGCTAGCCAGATCATCTTCAGCAAGCATGGCTAACAGAGAGCACAGGACGGCACAACCACATCCAAGACCTTCGTCCACACACCTTCGATAATCGAAGCCGAAGAAGCCGAGGAGATTGGTGTCGAGCACCTCCTCCGTGATATCCGCGATGTCGCCGTCGGCACACTTTCCACCCGCATAACCTCACAGCTACAGTCGTTGCAAGGCCTACATCTGCGGTTACGAGACATTGGACAGTACCTCCAGAAGGTCCTCGACGAAGACCTGCCCGTCAACCACGCTATCCTCGGAAACCTACAAGATGTGTTCAACCTCCTTCCCAACCTGTCAACACCCAAGGCAGCACCTGTGGGCGGTGCGACAAACGGTGTTGGTTCCGCGGCAGGGCAAGCAGGCGCTGTTGACAACGGCGAGCTTGCACGCGCAATGAGCATCAAGACGAACGACCAATTGATGGCCATCTACCTCTCGAGTTTGATCCGTGCCATAACCGCCTTCCACGACCTCATCGAGAACAAGATTCAGAACAAGCAGCAGGCTGAGGACAAGGAGGCGAAGAAGGAAGAGGGCAAGGATGGCGAGAAAGAGAAGAAGGACGAGAAGACAAACGGTGAGCTCAAGGAGGGAGAGAAGGGTAAAGAAAAGGGCAAGGAGGAGCCGAAGAAGAAAGGCTGAGCGAACGCCAAAAGGCCAGGCTAGCGTGCTCTGGAGACTTTTTGCTTCTCGCAAACAGCGTGTACAATACCCTCCATGCAATCCTGGGAAGGGACAGGGCGAAGCTTTATGCATGTCTCTGGCATTAGTGGCACAATAGATACGACATGACCAAGAATATGATATCACATCAACTGTGTTCGAAACGGCTCTTTCTATCAAGCATCTTGCGGTGGTGACCTTTACATTCATTGCTTACAGGCGAGAACTACATGCGCGCATAACTTGTACGTCAGGGCGCTTCGTTGGGTGTGTGGAAAAATGAAGTTGCCGCCCTGTTTTGTTTCTTCGTTGGCCATGCTGCCGTGGCTGGGTATCCTATGCAGCAACCCCCCTCCCCTTACAATAGCTCACTTTGTGACCTAGTCGCCGCTCCATAATCAATCATAGCATCTTTCGCAATCTTGCCCTCTTCAATCTCCCCACCCCGCCGCCCACCCTGCAGCTTCCTCCACACCAACATCCCTCTCTTCCACAAGTCCTCCAAAAATGCCACCACACTTCTCCACCAGCACACAAGCTAGGATATGTTTGCACACTGGCGGGATGTCATCGCCCAGGCTGATTCCACCAAAGATCCAACCAGTAGCCTGTCTCTCATTGGATACACCTCCGCCCGTGTCGTCGTAGGTAGGATTTGGAGGCTCGGAATGTATCGCTGGGAAAGCGGAGAAGGCAAAGGCGGGACATGAGCAATTCCATGCTGGTAGGCGGACCTCGTAACTTGTTGTTGAATCGTACGAGGTGCTGTAGCGGGAGGAGCGTTGTTGGGCGGAGCGGACGTAGTATACGGTAGCCTTCTCACTGGGGGTACTGTTTTGTACGGTTGCTGGGGCGGCTGGTTGAGGTACGTTTGGCATGACTTGATCGTCTGTTGGTATGTTCGATGAGGTGTGAACCTTGGCTGCATGCGAGTGCAAAGGTTCGTTCATGGAACTGTTGGTGTCGATACTACCATGGCTCAATCGTGTGCCGCCTGCCTGCACTGCCTCTTCGCTGTCTTGCAATTGCCCATGTTCGCTCGCTGACCCTTCTCGCTGGGCCGCAATCTCCGGTGCGTTCAGTTGCGAGCTATCGCAAATCCGAAACCGAGTGACGAGTCGTCGATCGAGAAGATCTAGCGCGGGTACAAACTCATTGGGAAACAGGACTTGCAAGGTGAGCAGCTGTTTCTTCGCCGCATCGGGCACACCACTCAGCAGATTGGAGTCCGCCGCCGCATGTTCTGGTAGCGGCAGGGTTGCCGGTAACGATGTAAGCAGCTGTGTGACGAGTTGGCGGGAGGTAGGCAGAGTTGGCGGCGACGACATGGCAAAGTCCTATCCGCTTCATGCATGTTGGGTGAACTTTCCGGTGATGACGTAGGCAGGAATTTCGACGCTTATGGTTAGCTTAATGTTATTAAGGTTGACGGGAGCGCGATGCATGGTCCACAAAACCACGTGCTAGGGTTGTAGGTGCATCAGTCAGCAGTCGTTATTCTCAACCCCAAGCGGAATCATGCGATAAAGTGTCACTGTCAGTTGCTGACACAGTACTCCGTAGTGAGCCGGCATATACGCGACATTGATATTGCATAGTAGGAGGATGGTGTGCCCGATCCTAGCGATCGCGATGCTTCGACTCAGCAGGCCGGCGATAGCCAATTCGTCCGAGGGGGTGATTACTGTTCGGACTCAGCCGCGTCCTCGTCGCTGTACGGAGTAGTTGTTGCTGACACCACTCACAGTCGCCAAATGACTCTATTTTGAGCAGGGCGAACAGCCGCAGTATTATGCAGGGCGCGCGTCTCTCTCTACATCCAGTGACGCGCGACTGACAAGGTGGTCATAATGAAAGGACCACGGCGCAGATGCTTTTACCAGAGACTTGAAACAAGGTCCTGCAGCCCCAGATGTTGAAGGCAGGCAGCAAGTGCAAGCAGGTTGCGGGCGTGGCGGATGCAGGGTCTCCAGGTGTTGCATCCTGTGAAGGCAGGGCAGGGAAACGACAGGGTCATCTGCTAACATTGGCCTATCGGCTGACCAGCTCGCGTGTGGGCCCTGGATATGCAGATCGCAGCCGCAGAGGCCGCCCACATGGCCAGGCCCCCTCGACAAACACCACAAAGCAGAGGTAGAAGCACAATCCAAGGCTGCTGATTGTGATGTTGACACAACAGTACATCGCGCAATTGATGAGATGCTCTAGTATGGTCAGCAATTAACAATTAGCGCCCTACGCCTTTACTATGAGGCCCATTCGGCGTCGGTCTGGGCTGCGGGCACCGGTAAATGGTGAGGGGTACAGAACAGCGGGAAGCGAAGTCTGCGAGCAGGCGACAAGATGAACAGAAGGCGGAAACCGACGGCTCTCCTCCGATTGTAATAGATATGTTGGCGGCAGCAGCGCTGCAGGCAATGAGCTCGGAAGATGCGAAAGCAGCAGGTGTTGAGGGGTTTGGGCGCGCAACGTGCCCCTCCCCCACAATGCGATAGCGACGATAAGACACCCGCCGGGGTCTTGGAGGATGACCTCTCGCCCAAGTGAAGATGGTGTGAAGACCAATTGTCTCGTGAGCCTTCAGGTGAGCAGCCGTCACACTGTAGGCCATGTTTGTCCAGCTGAGCACGGCGACTTTCACATGCAAGACAAATCAATAATAGCGCAGCGGGAAGGTACCTACCCAGGAGTCAGTCACAGTGGGCGAACGATGCGGCCATGGCCTGTTACCCGCTGCAAGACATTGAGGACGGCGTGCGGGCATCCAAAGTCAACTGCATCCCCGCCCGTGGCGTTGACTACTACAGCCGCTTGATAGATTCCATATCACAAGACCAGGCGTGGGCGCAGAGGAAAGCCTCGACCTCAGTGATTGGGGCGAGGATGCCCACCAGTGTCATGGTTCAATTGCTGGAATGTGGAGCAGGCGGAACTGTCATGTTTGCCATTATTATGGACAGCGGTCAGCGCAGCGTAGGACAAGGCGCCAGGCGTGAGAGATGACGGAAGCGGTGACCCTCCACCGGAAGCGATCTGGAGAAGGAGGGAATTGGGGACATCAGGGCGGCCGGCGCAGGCATTGGGCACTGCCGTGACACGTTGGCTGGCGATTGCCGTGCCCAACGGCCAGCGGACCAAGCTTGCAGGACTCAATGCAACAGAGTGCGGGCGCAATGAGAGCAGGAAACGTGTAGTAGACGTAGCAAGTGACGATGGCGATGCATTGGAGGCGAGGTGGTTCGGTCACCGCATACCGCACGCCCCGACGGACTAAGCTGGTTTTGCGCTGGCACGACGCGACCGCTCACATTATTACTGTGTATTGCAAATGTGCAGCAGTGACTCAAGCATCCTCTCTGACTGCGACGAGCTCTCGCTCGCTCCCAGCTCCGCCTCACGGGTTGAATTGCAATTGGCTGCCCTAATTGGACCGACCTTCGTCTTCCTTCTACTCACTTCCTGGCCACCCACATCCGTCAGCTTGCCGGCCGCGCGCAACAGGCGCAACAGGCAGTGCTCACAGCAGTAGGGAGGATGCCTGGGCTGGGAGGATGAAGGCCTGGCACGCGCCAACCGCACACCCCCTTTGTCTGGTTCGCTAGCACATGGGCAGTGGGCGGCAGTGTGTCTCAAAGCCAGAGTCACACAGTCCTTGTTCGCATGCTGTAGCCTGCTGAAACCGCGGCGAGGCCTGGAGCTCTTATAACTCGCCTGCCCGCCTGCCCACCCCGACGCTTTCGGGACGACTGACTACTGGACTTGCCCCATCTCCGCATTGCCAGCTCGTTACCACCGTTTTACTAATCTACTGCTCCCCGGCATGGTATAAGCAGTCCGTCGGACCATTCTGCCGGCTTCCACGGTCACGTTTGCGCTTGCTCACACCTGACGATATAACTGTGGCGAAGCCGTCTACTCAACCAAGGCTACCATCGTTAACACTCATACCCCAACCATTGAACCATTGATCGCTCCACCAACGCAGCCAACTCCTCCTGCTGCCTGCACACCCTCAACTATTGCTACCGCCCCAACCTTGCGCTTCTACCCAAGGACAAACTTTCCGACCACACCTCGCCATGGCAAACTTGCCTTATAAGACGCCCCCGAGCCACCGTCTCACCGTTTCTTCGCTCCTCTCGCCACCGGAGATGAAGCGATCAGAGTCGTTTGGCTCATCAATTGCGCCTGGATTCGGCCAATCGCCCTTCTCCTCCTTCAATTCAGTGCCCTTCAAGTCTGCCATGAGCACCGACACCATGTCATGCAAGGCAGCAGCGGCGCACCGCGACGCTTACGCCTCCCCACCCATCTCGCCATACGATACACAGTCGCAGAAGGAGAACATGGAGCTTGCCGAGGCGCAAGGCGCGCGCGATCCTCAGCTGTTCGTCTCGGGCGATGCAGCCGTTCCCCTTGTCGATGTGCCACTGTTCCCCCGGGAGTCAGTCGAGTCAGCCTCGCAAGATGCCATCACCGAGCACATGAACTCGCAGGACTATGCTCGACTGGAGAGCAAGCCTACCCGCGAAGACTACGAACTGGCCGTCTCATTCCGCTCCAACGTCTTCGCGCTGGCCACCAAGAGCCCACGACGGTGGTGGGCCCAAGAGCGTCGTTTCGATGACTACTACGGCCGGCCAAGCGGTGTGCCAAAGCGAACCGTTCTGAAGAAGCTCGCCCCTGCGCCCTCGTCCCGACCCCGGCAGCCCAAAGTCGCGCTTGCACGACTGCCACCTCGCACACCCCGCGCCCCGAAGGTCAAGCGCACGCCTCTGGCACAGATGTATGACTCCTTCGAAACCACACCAAAGTCTGCCTCCCCGAAGCCTGCACGCCCAGCGACTAATCGTGACGACTCGGACTACAATGCGCTTCCCGACTACTCGCCACCCTTGGCCACGCTGCCCAAGGGCAACAACAAGATACTGAAGGCTGAGTGGAAAGGGCAAGCGCTTTCACTCACCGATGATCCCGATCGCCACCTGCTGCATGAGGCTGAGTTGAACCTTGCTGGCACACTTCGCCTCAGCTGTGCTACCTACCTCACCAGCAAGCGTCGTATCTTTCAAGCCCGCATCGAGGCCTTGAAGATCGGCAAGGAGTTCCGTAAGACGGACGCTCAGCAGGCTTGCAAGATTGACGTCAATAAGGCGAGTAAATTGTGGCAGTCGTACGATCGAGTTGGCTGGTTCAATCCCGACTACTTCCGCCAGTATCTCTGAAGGCTTTGCATCGCCACCCCACCACACCATGCATACAGCTTCATCAACCAATAATTGCTTTCGACACTACTATACTTCTGGATTTCTTCGTTCCTTCATCGGGATGCATCAATTTGCACATGGCATCCCGCTTCTTTGGGTAAGACTGACGCAAGCACATGGAGGCGACGGCCGTCGTCCTCTTGCATGATTTACGAATGGCGTTTCTATGGATATTTTTTTGAGATTGGTCATTATCATTGGCATGAACGGAATGTTCGGGACTGGGCTCTGTCCTCCCTTTACGGCGTTTGTTATACTGCTCGGTGATGTTTCCTTTTGTCTCTAGCATGCGATACCCCCCAGCTCACACGAAAGGACGTTTTGACGGTCCTGCAATAATGGACTTGTTCGCCGCAAATGCAGGCTTTTGTCATGATTCGGTAGTACTAGATGGAGAATTTACTATCATCTATCATCAGCGCTTCGTTTGGCCGGCATCATGATCAGCGTGACCACCCGCATAATAATAATCCATGGACGTGCAATTATCAATGCCAGCGTTGGGGATGAAGGCGAGCGGGGATGTGCACAGTAAGCTCCGCAGGCGTGGCGCGGTCAGTCTGTCACTAATTCGGGAAGACGGCTTGGCCAAGCTTCAAACCCGCGCGGCCTCACCCTCTCTCCCCGACCGACGACTGCACATTCCCACCATCTACGGAGCCGCGGACTCGCGCGCAAACACAACAATGTCGCCACCTGAGCAGATGGAGCCTACCGATTCGATAGCCAGCCAGGACCCGGCCCGCGACGAGCCGAAGAAGACGAAGAGCAGGAGGCCGCCGAGTAAGCCAGGCCTGAGGGGACACAGTCGCGCGCACAGGATAGCCATGCTGATGGGACACCAGATACCGCATTCAGACAGCAGCGCCTCAAGGCATGGCAGTACGTCGAGAGCGCGCTTGTGCAGCGACGAGACTGGGACTACGGCTGACTAACGGCGCGACAGGCCCATCTTGACGCCCAAGACAGTCCTGCCACTGTTCTTCATCGTCGGAATTATCTTTGCACCCATCGGCGGCCTGCTCCTATATGCGAGTGCGCAGGTGCGGACGCTGTACCACACGTACTGCCGACGGAAGCTGACTGTCCCCCCCAGGTCCAGGAGATCTCCATCGACTACACCAACTGCAACACCACGGCGCCTCGCGCTAGCTTGAACTACAACGCAAGTCAAGGCAATGATCTCGAGCCGATCCCTTCAGACAGAGTATCGGCCACGTTCAAGTCCGCAATGCAATCTGCGCCCGAGTGGGGTTGGGCTTGGGAAGACTACCGCTTCCCCTCAGGTGTCGTGCAAAACACCAGCGTCTGCATTCTCAGTTTCGAAATCCCCAGGGAAATCAAGCCGCCGATTCTCTTCTACTACCGCCTCACCAACTTCTACCAGAACCATCGCCGATACGTCAAATCTGTGGACATTGAACAACTAAAAGGCCGCGCCAGGAGTGCGAGCGACCTCAGCTCTGGCGATTGCAGTCCTTTGGATGTCGCCCCGGATGGCCGGCCATACTACCCGTGCGGTCTGATTGCAAACTCCATGTTCAACGATACCTTTGGCGATCTCACTCTCAACAACGCCGTGCAGACACCCGAGGGAGAGATCAACACGTACACAATGACAGTTGAGGGTACCTCGTGGAGTCATGAAGGAGACCTATACGGCAAGACCGATTACAAGCCATCGGACGTCGTTCCTCCACCCAACTGGCAGGAGCAGTATCCCAATGGAAGCTACACCGAACTGCCCAATCTGCACACCTGGGAGCAGTTCCAGGTTTGGATGAGGACCGCGGGCCTACCGACCTTCAGTAAACTGTATCAGCGAAATGACAACGATGCCTTGAAAGCTGGCACATACCGATTGAAGATTTACGATCGTATGCCGGTCCCAGTTTTCCCCATCCATAATGCTAGCTAACGCGCATCTAGGTTTCCCAGTCGAGAAGTACAGCGGCACCAAATCCATTCTGATCTCGACACGTACTGTCATGGGCGGCAAGAACCCTTTCCTCGGCATTGCGTACCTTGTCGTCGGTGGTATCTGCATTCTATTAGGCGCCGTGTTCCTCGCTACCCATCTCATCAAGCCAAGGTCAGTCCACCCTTTACCTTTCTAATGAGATCGCGGAGCTGATAGAATGATAGGAAACTCGGCGATCACACCTACCTCACCTGGAATAATGACCAGCCCAGTTCTGCAACGACTACGGGTCGCGCAGGCGGCGCATGAACGTGGTATTGCCAAGGTCTTCAGGCTTTCCTATCTTGTTATTTTCCTGTCCATGTTTTGCAATTGGCGCCAGCAATCACACTACTGCATGTATATCATAAGCCTGAAGGGGGTCGGGGTTTAAGGCGTTGGGGCGGACTAGATCACGGTCTATCATGTTGGCATTATGCAATCTACTACATTTGATACCCTAGCATGCTGACCTAGAACTAATCAGACTATACAGCTGAGCCCGTATGATGCAATCGACAACAGCAAACACCAAAGACAGGTCTTACGTGTCAACCGGATGCATCGATCAGGGATTATGCCAGAGATGTACGGCTGGTCATCAAAAGAAGTCCAGATGCAAGAAATTGAAACATCGGAATCCAGACCGGCCTCGTGGCCGAGAATATAAGTTCACTTCTGTATCCTCAAGTTGTGCAAGGCAGAATCTCCATCTGCAATCTCCATTCAAAACATTAAAGTAGCACACGGCTTCCCGGCGATTGGACGTTACATTCCATACGACTCAGGTCGAGACTCAATTGCAGCCATGCATCTATTACTCCTCCTTACCTCGCTAGGCCTCCTAGTTGCGGCAAGCGATTCCTCTTCTCAGCACAAACCCTTCGACTGTGGCACTGACACTTCTCATGCTTCCGACGACTACTTGAAAACCGTCCAAGCTCTCCATGACAACAAGAATTCTGGTTCCCCTGCGGCGCGCGCCGCCATCGCAGCCCGCGACCAAGCCGCAGCAAGCACAGGCTCCATCAGCATCGACACCGTCTTCCACATTGTCGCCAAAGCAGACAGCAAGTCCACAGTCACAAATAACATGCCCTCAGCACAACTCTCGGCGCTGAATACCGCCTACAAGCCCTACAACATCCATTTCAACCTCATCAACGTCTCATAGACCATCAACGACGCCTGGGCCGTCGGTGGTGAAGAAGACGACCTAGCCATGAGAAAAGGGCTCCGCCAGGGCACTTACAACACGCTGAATCTCTACTTCCAAACCGACCTATCGGGTGGCGTGCTCGGGCGCTGCACCCTTCCCTCCGCCATTGCCAATGGAAAATCCGACCCCACCATCTACGCTAACGATGGCTGCAACATCAATGCCAATACCATGCCGTCCGGCGCGCTGCAGGGCTACAACTCCGGCATGACGGCCGTGCATGAGACGGGCCACTGGCTCGGCCTGCTACACATGTTTGAAGGGTACTCGTGTGATGGGCCCGGCGACTATATTGATGATACGCCTGCGGAAAGTACGGCGACAGATGGGTGTCCGGTGAATCCGAAAAAAAGAGCTGTCCTAACAATGGGGACAAGGGCGATCCGATTCATAATTACATGGATTATTCGGTTGATAGTTGTTATCAGGGGTTTACGGAGTTGCAGGTTGCGCGCATGAGGAGTATGTGGGGGTTGTACCGGGATGGGAATTAGGATATGGGAGGCGGGATGAGGGGTGAGGGTGAGGGTGAGGGTGAGGGTGAGGGAGGGTGTAGAAAGAGTTGGATAGAAAGAATGGTGCGTTTTGTTGTTGTTGTTTTTGCTCGTGATAACTATTATGCTTGCAACGAATTTTTTTTTTTTTTTGGGTTTCCGACTATCTTTCTCTTGCACTAATGTCGTTGACAGATTAGTCTAATTTTTTGTACATATGTGACACTCTTTTGACTGAATTATAAAACTTGCTTGCACCATAATTTTGATCCCATAACTTTGGAGTCGAATCTTTTCGTGTCACTACTGATCGTCTACCAAAACGGGGGAGGTATTGATTTCACAATCCAGATCCACCATATACCAGCCGGAAGCACGCAAAGAGTCTAGATTCTGTCTCGTACCCGACGGCCTCCTCGACAAGTCTAGACTATGTGTTATCTAGCCTGGACTCCTATAACGCAAAGACAATCTACGTACCCTAGTATCAAATTATTAACAAGTATTGTTCAACTAGTTCAACTAGTTCAAACCCGTCTTGTTCCTCGCGCAACTCCAGGCGACGAGGGAGAGGCACTCCCACCGCACTCATCCATCCTTTGTTCCGAATGCGGAAAAGGGAAGTCACATACAGCGCACGTGCATGTACAACACGGGATCATGACTGCGGGGTCCAAGCGATTGAGGGAAGGTGGCGTATAACAAAAAGAGAGTGGGAGTAGGGAACCTTGATTATCGTGCTGACACTACGACGGCTTCTGCTTCGGGCCCTATCTACACAACAAATTCGGATCCTACAGACTGTGTGCGCTGATTCGAGAAACTAGCGGGAACCTCACCATACTATAATAAGTTACTGCTTTGTACAAAGAGATCGACCAAGGAACAAAGAGCGACAGGGAAACCAATCAAGAAAAGCCCATCATCTTCGAACACCCCTTGCGCGAAGAAATTCCCCCGTCTATCCCGACAAACACTTCGGGCCCTCTGCTCACAACCAACACACCGAGTGCCATTCGGCGCAGCAGCCCTTGCCAGCCCTACCTACACCACCAGCAAACCTTGTTCCCAGCCCCAACCGCAAAAGCGCCATCCGTCCTCCTCTACACTACGAAAAGCACGACCTACACCCACCACTATTAGCATATTTTCCGACTACTCAGAAGCTAGAAGCACACGCACAACACCCTAAACAGTTTTCGTCACTACCTTGCACAAGGCGCAGAACCAAGAGTCAGACGGACGTATCTTCCGACACCGCTGTATAAACGTTGAAAATGGCTATCGAGTCGCATTACTGGGTGGAAGATGCAGTGACAAGGATAGAAAGTTGATGTGGGGATGTATGTGGGAGTATGGTACGGTGGGGATTGAGAGTTTTGCTCATTATCGTACTGCTCTGCTTCACGGTGTCGATCGTTTCGTGTACGATTAATACTTTCGGGCTGAAGCGGCAGGGGATGCACAAGGCGGGCTGGCACAGGGCGAGGAATGTCCTTAGCAAGTCCGAGCGGGAGAGTGGGATGGCAATTTCGTTGAAAGGTGCGGGAGTGACTTCGAAGATGGATAGGCGGGGGGCCAATCCGAATGATGGGCCGGATGTGGGGGACTATTGTGAGGTCTTGTAGATGTTGGTAGCGATTTGAGTATTGTCAAAAAACCTTTTTCTGCTTCGGCCTGCTTCAAACAATTGCGAATTACTTACATTGGAATCTTATGTTCATTGGAGATGGTGCAGTGGAAGTGCGTTGGGCATGCAACAGGCTGGATGATTTTGAGTGACAAGACAAGAGAACTAAATTTCCCTACGCTCCCGAATGCAGACATGAAATCAAAAGCTCTTACCAACGCTTTGGATCCCGCACTGACGGCCTGAGTCACGAGCAAGACGTGGTTATGAACACAAGTGTGTAGCAGAAGTGTTGAGAGGATAGCTAGGCGATGGTGAAGACATTAACATTAGACGGAAGCTTGGGACTTTTAGGTCGTAGTCGTAATAATAGTACAGTGACGTCCCAGTCATTCAAGGCTACTCCGCTCATACCTGCCGATCGTTTAACCGTTACCCCGCCAACATGAACAGACCGAGGGCCGGATTCACCATCTGGAACCAGTTCATCTCGAGTCCTCCGATCGAGTCCATAAGATAGCCAATGCGCTGCCCAGCCTCGCAAGGAAAGCTGGCGATATTGTACTGGCGGCCCGGCTGCACCATCGTCACGGTTCCAAGCCAGTCGCCGCTACCGATATGTGCAGCATTGACGTTGTCGTTCGGCGTCTGATCAAGGCGAGAGACATTGATACCACCGAGAGCACGAACTTGGACCGGAGCCGCGAATGAAGAACTGATTGGCGGAATATGCAGGGCTAAGGTACAAGTCATGCCAGCAAACTCGGGACGCACATCGTAGACGAGCACAGTTGATATGGTGGGCGACTGTTAGAGTTAGAGCGCTGATGATAGAATTTTGAGAATTCGAAGTAGCTTACGAGTTCGACAGTGAAGCCATTGCCAACGACAATCTGTGGATCAGTTTTGTCGATGGCGATGAGCAGGCGCGCAAACTCAAATGGCTCTTGGACAGGTCGAAGTGTTGGCAACGGCAGACTTGCAACGGTCAACGTTTGGGTATTTACGGGCTGGGCGATCATTGAGTGGGACGTCGAATGGGCGCTTAGTTGCGCTGCCGAGCATTAGCAATGGGACCAGATAACGCGAACATATTTAGTCTCCTCTCACACGACAGCCCGGTACCTGTCGGTACTCCAATAATACTGCTGCTGATACTCGCCAACTGTGACGATATTGCATGCCCATCAGCCCGTGCGACCCACGTTGGGGTATATACGGGGAGAGATGGAGGGATGCAAGGGCAGTCGCAACGAGGCAGCAGATAATACAAGAGCAAGGACCAGGCAACGAGCGCCGATAAGAGGGGTGATAAACAGAAGATGAGCGGGAGGGACTAGCTTACCGCATTGGCAGGGCAGGAGAGGTCGAAGAGCGGCGACACCTGCATGAGATCACCACCGGGCTTGATGCCAAACGACGGCACGGGGTTACCCCATTGTACATCCTGCAGGATGTAGTACCAGAGGTTGATGTTGTCGTCGACTAGCTGGCAGGTGACATCCTCCCAGAAAATGCGAGCGTTGTCCGGGCTTGGCACTGCCTGGTTCAACGTTTGGCCTGTGACGGGCCAGCCAGTTTCGGTAACCCAAACGGGCTTGCCCTGGGAAGCTGCGACTGTTTGCTGATAGGCGTCGAAGAACAGCTGACTGCTCCTGCCCACATCGTTGTTCATCGTTGTCTGAAAGTATGGGTAGGCGTCCATGCCGAGGAAGTCAAGATTCGAAATAACAGCGTTGTTTGAAGCATTGACGTAGGCAGTCCATGTATCGACGTGACCGACAGGCTTGCCGGCAAGAGGAGTACCGCGAATAGCGTTCCTGACTTGCTGGATATAGGAGACCAACTGTTGGGGCTGAGCGCCAGGGCCCGAGTTGTTTTCGATGCCAGTCGGTGTGATGCGGTACAAATCCTCACTCCCGACGGAGATGCCAACGACGAGATCAGTGAAGGCGCTGCCGTATTGGGCGATGGCGGCCTTGAGGGCGGCAACCTCATTGTTGACGATGCCCGGACCGGCGGAGGCCCACAGACCCAGAAGCAGAGTGGTCTTGGTGTTGATAGCAGCCTGTATGGCTGAGATGGGGGCGTTGGCGGTGCCGGCCTGAATCATTGTGTACAGACGGGCGCTGGTCCATCCATTGGTGCCAGGAAGCTTCTTTGCAGCATTGAATTCGTATTCAAAGTCAACGAGCGTCTTCGCCTGGTTGTTGTTGAAGGTGGCGCCGTAATTGAAGCCCTTGATAGCAGCATTGGCCGACGACAGCAGGCCGGCCGTGGCGAGGACAGAGGAAAGGCGCATGATTGCTGTACAGGAAGTGCTGGTGGAAACAATTAAACGGACAAAGGTCGAATGAAGACTGAAGAGTGGAAATGAGGTGGTGGATGAGGCCAGGAAGCGGAATGCGGATGCAGGGCAAAGTATTCTGTATTTAATATTTTGATTGCCGGTGACGTCTGCACCTGGGCGTGCCTGCCATCCGCGAAGTGCTCTAGCCTCTAGGCCGACCCATCGGGCATGGATTGGCTGCACAGAACAGACTAGCGTCATCGTGGGTGGATCATTGCTGGATGGGATTTCCGCCAGCATCCCAGCATCCAGATCCGTTCCTGCCGCTTGGAGATGCTACGGATACACGCCACTGCCACCATGGTTTGGAGACGCCGCTCGGGTCTTTGCAGCTCGTTACTGCCGTCGCTGATGTCGTTGTCGTGGACCCGGGTGAAGCTTACTGCATTCTGAGAGGGCAAGGAGCACTTTCGCTTTGCCCCAGCTTCGCTAGTCATTGGCCAATGTGGAGAAAGCAATACTCAACGCTTCTGTGGCCGACGTCAAAGGTCGTATCCGGATAAAAATAGCCCGCCCATCGACATCACCCTATTATTCTGTACGCCGATTTTACGACTGCGAATATTATCATCTTCTTCAAAGGGACTTGGACTGATCATTCTGCAATAATGCCCAGTATCCAAGCCCGGTCGTTCCATCCCAATCCAGTAGTGTAACGCATCGACACGAGTCTGCGGTTGACACATGTCTTCGTGTCATCAACTAAAGCGTCATGGTCGTGTTTTGTTGCGCACACAAGGGCCCACCCTATGACGCGCTCCTCGGGAGTGCAGCGCCGTCCAAGTGCGTGAGGCGCATCGTTCGTAACTTACAACTGTGGGTGGGAAGTTGTCTGCAGTTTTTACCTAGGGTAAGCTAGGTCCTAGGATCGCTGCGCGGGGAAATAATGGTTCGCTACTGACGCCACCCGGTTATGGATCGGTAACCCAAATCTGAGCTCGACTACAATTCTAAAACAAAATCGGAGTATGCAGTACTTATGCAGGAGCGAAAGCCCCTTCGATATGGGAAAGGTGTAATTATTGAACTGAGTACGGAGTAACTGCATCTGCAATTCTTGATCATGTTCCTGCCGGTGGGATGACCGTATCGAAGCTGTGCGAATTGGCAAATGGACTGACGGGTAACTGACTTTCCGTCCAGGATGTACTGGAGTTGAGAGGCTTGTCGTTCGGAAGAGTAGGGTATGCCTGCTCCGTGGGTCTGTCGTGAAAGAAGACTTGGTATAGAGGAGAGGCCAGCGAGCGCGTAGCTAAAATGCCAAGACATGCATGGAGCTAGTCGCGGCTCATGTTGCCTGAAGCTCTGGCTCGAGAAACATAGACGTGCGCGCCAACAACACAACTCTGCCACAACGCCTTGCTCTTGCACGACTCCAATAATCGTCTCTATCCTGCGACAGCTTGAAAGCTTAATAGATAGATAGCGTAACCGTACGCCGTCTCATATCTGCCCACACAAACGGCCAGCATGGTACGCCTCATCAAGCCCCGCTGGAGCTCTTGTGCTAACATGCGCAGTTCATAGCACGTAGCGAATATGGTAAGCTGTCTAGTTGCTCTATCACATAGAATTGCGTGCTAACACAGGACCCCAGACCGTGGTATCAAGTTCGTGCCTCTATGGCCCCTCCATCTAAACCTGCTTGCTCACACACGCACAGCACCTTCTCGCCTGAAGGCCGCCTCTTCCAAGTCGAATACTCTCTAGAAGCCATCAAGCTTGGTTCAACAGCAATAGGCGTACGCCCTTCCTTCCCCAAGTCGTACAACATACACTCATAACCCCGACAGGTCGCGACAGGTGAAGGCGTAATCCTCGGCGTAGAAAAGCGCGTAACCTCGACCCTGCTCGAGACCAGCTCGGTGGAGAAGATTGTCGAAATCGATCGCCACATTGGCTGTGCCATGTCTGGACTGCAAGCCGATGCACGAAGCATGGTCGAACACGCTCGCGTCGAGAGTCAGAACCACGCCTTCAACTACGCCGAGCCGTTAAGGGTCGAGAGCTGTACGCAGGCGATATGCGATTTAGCGCTGAGGTTCGGCGAGGGTGCTGAGGGCGAGGAGAGCATCATGAGCAGGCCGTTTGGTGTCGCGCTGTTGATTGCCGGTTATGACGAGGATGGGCCGAGTCTGTATGTCAAACCTACTTGGACATGATGGATTACGGATTTCGGGCTAATGAGGATGCAGATACCACGCCGAGCCCTCTGGCACATTCTACCGCTACGACGCCAAAGCCATCGGCTCCGGATCCGAGGGTGCACAAGCGGAGCTGCAGAACGAGTTCCACAAATCACTTACCCTGCCTGAAGCCGAGGTCCTCACGCTCAAGACGCTGAAGCAGGTCATGGAGGAGAAGCTGGATAGCAAGAACGTGCAATTGGCGAGCGTGACCAAGGACAAGGGCTTCAGGATCTACACGGATGCGGAGATGGAGGAAGTTGTCGGAAGACTGCCGACTAATTAGAGCACCTTGCGTGAATGATGCGACAAGAGACTCATACGAAAAGCCCTGAGCAGGCGATATCTGAGCATCTTGAGCGATAGGTTCGAGTCACAGAAATGAAGCAATGTCCGAAATCACGCACATGTTCCAAGTTCTCCTCCATGGGGAATTCGTATGAACAGCAGAAAGATCTATTCTGTGCACGCAGCCGCTAGTATATAGCATACGATCCCAGTTTAATGCTCGTGCCATGGTCTTGTACAGTACATCCCTCCTCCCCAGCAAGAAGTCGAGCTCAGAAAGGGTTGTCTTCCGGTGGTATCTCGTTGGTAAAGAACCTATCCAGCACAGGAATCTTCTTCATGATATCGTCGCGTACCTTGGGGACCTCGGCGAAGAAGAAGAGGGCGAAGAAGCCGGCCACACCGCCGAAACCCGCTGCGAGAGCACCGCTGACAGATGTGTGAGTATATCATCTCCTGTGGTAAAGAATTCGGGTGCAGTATAGACGTACAACTTTGCGGCTGTGTTGAGGGTAATGCCGTGGTAGTTCTTCGCAATCGTGTATCTGTGGTGGTGTATTTAGCTTTCACTGCGCTCTTTACAAAATTTGTATCCGACGGATTGAGGGATGAGCCGAGCTCCCTCTTGCGCGTGGTCGGGGTATTTTGGGTGGCGTTGTCGTCTTCGTATCCCAGCACTTTCAATGCTTTGCCGTCCTCCTCTTGCGAATCCCTCCTACTTCTCCGCCCCCTCGTCATTCATCCTCCAGCTCCCGTAAAATCTCGGAAAATACGTACTGTGGGCCGAAAGGACTCCGGTAAGCTTTGTACGGACTGCGCATGCTCTATTTCACCCGTTAGCTTCTTTTCGTCATGGCCGTCCCACCCCTTCTGAGCTTGCGGAAGGCCCAATTGCTTAAGGTGGAAACTTACAATAGCAGCGGGTGTCTTGCCATGGTGGGGAAAGGATGTGGTAGACATATTGGCGGTTGAGCGTTGTGAGTTGTTGGTGAGGTCAGAGGTGTGAAGATGTCGAAGTTGCTGGGCCGGCTGGGAGACAGGCCTTGGCGGTACCGTATAGTTGACGAATGAGGTGCGTCGGGAATTTGCGGGTTGGCACTTTGGGTACCAGCCACCCAGCGACCGTCAAACCGCTAAGGCGAACGGCCTTCAACACAACACTTCGCAATACCCTGTCCAGCAATAATGGCAGACACTATATACTAATCACTCGTTAACAGCTAGATACTTCCAGTTCCTAGAAGTACCATTCATACCTCATGCAGAAAGGCAGTTGCCTCTGTCCCAGATACAGCTGCCTCTATATACTGTCATCAATTCGTACTAAAGACTACCATTACCGAAATCATTGGGACATTGCTAATGGCTGCCGAAACGCCATATCTACTCCAATGCCGGACCTGCAATGCCCCTTGCAACTAGGATCAAAACCACACTCAAGCACCGATAGCCTGTGGATTCCAGAACACACTCTGGGGATCCACCTGCTTCTTCAATACTGCCAACCGAGAGTACACGGCATCGCCGTAATAGAGTTCATGGGCCGTCGCAGCGTCGTAAGTGGGGTCAACATAATTCAGATACGCGCCGAACGAGGTCTGCGGCTGCGCGTTAATGATAGCGCTGTTGATGCCGTTGACGAAGTTGATAGCGGAGCCGAAGCCATAATTCTGGAGAACCCAAAGGCTGTCACGGTCATTGTAGGCAGCAAAATTGGTGTCTTTGCTGTTGATAGCAGAGCCTGGCCCTCCGTAGAGATTGATGATGATATAGTACTGCGTTGAACCGGCCGTCTTCAGGTAGTCGTAGAGCGCGTTGAGGGCGTTTGATGTGAGCCCTGCAGACTCTGGGACGGTGATGGACTTGGCGAAGAAGTTCTCATGCTCGTCGTAGCCTGTGAGAGGCACCTTGATGGTGGCTTCGCCAGACACCTTAACCATGTAGTCATACCATCCCATCGATTGCACTGTGACTTGGGCGCTGGGAAGAGTGCGGAGAAGCTCAGGCTTGACTTTGGTATTGAACTCATTCACACTGCCAAAGAAAGCTCCGCTCAAGCTATACGTTCCCCAATTGTCGAGATAGATACCAAATGAGATGCGATTGTCGATGACCGAAGCGTTCTTCGCCACATCTTGGATGTGAAGAAAGGTATTAGTGAAAACCCTCTTGAAGTTGAAGATGCCTGTGAATGCGAACTGAAAGTACGTGATACTTGCTGGTGCCGCACGAGTTTGTACGTAGAAGGTGGTGACGACGCCAAAGGATTCAGCTGCGCCCTTAACGGCCCAGAATATGTCGGGGTATTGGGTCGATGAGGCTTTGATGAGCGTGCCGTTGGCCAAGACAACCTCGGCCCCCACAATCTGATCCATGGCGAGTCCCCAGTTACGCGAAGCGTGACCATAACCTCCATGCGTGTAGTGGCCTCCAATTCCCACGCCGGGGCAGGTGCCTTGAGCGACTGCAGCATTGCCCTGGGTGAAGATACCGTCGCCAAGATTCCCCAAACGAACACCTCCTCCAACTGTTGCGACGCCAGAGTTTTCATTGAGTTGAACGGTCTGAAAAGACTGGAGGTTGATCTGCATAATACCATCTTTGCCACCAGAACTAAAGCTGGCGTAGGAATGACCGCCAGACTTGGCCTGCACCTTGACCCCAGCCTGAGCAGCGCAGACTACAGCATCTTGGACATGCTGATTCGTGATGGGAAGAACAATAACAGCTGGCTTGTAGGGAAGACGGAGGTTGTATGGCTCTGCAAGCTCAGGGTACTCCGTGTCGGTGGTCATCTTATAGGGAACATCTTTTTCGTTCAGGCACTGTAGGGCAGATCTGGATGAAGTGGATGAAGGGACCTCACTCGAAGTCTTAGTAGCACTGGTCGGCTTGACAGTACTTGACGTTGAGCTTGAGCCACTGTTGCTGCCACAAGTTCCGAAGCTAGTCTGGCATCCAGTGCCGCACTATTTGATGTCAAAATACAGTTCTACCTTGCGCAATGGCCTACTTACGTATGCGGCCACACTTCCGCACCAGCCATACCGCGAGCAGCAGTTGCCGAAGGACGAGCCCTGGCAGGTAAAGCCTTTTGATCCGCCGCAACTTCCATCTTGTGAGACTGCCCTTTTTGCAAGCGGCGTGGCAGGCGTGCCGTGGACCAAGACGACGGACAACAAACCCGTAGTGAGCGAAACGAGGAACTTCATTTCGGATTCGGAGGGTCGAAGAGTGAAAGTGATTTGAAGTTTGAAACGGCGTAAGGAGGTTGTTGTGCTTTCGCAGCCTTTCAACAAAGGCGAGGCCCAATTTGGGGTATTAGAACACCCAGTAATTGACCGACCAGAAGGCGCGATATCAACTGAACAAGCACACCAGGGGGAAAAAAAAGTGAAGATATCTACCGCACTAGGGGACGGCCTTTTATAACAATTCACCCATGATCAATACGAGATGCTCGCTCCCTCAAAGCTCGTTCCGCAGCTGCATCAGCCGCACTCTGTCATTTCACACTCATATACGAAAGCTCGTACGCCTCAAATTCAAGCAGGCGGGTCCTCAGCGGCCCTATTATGCCGATCGCGAATTAGCGTGCCAATTCGGTCCCGAAATACGAGCTGACTGCGCAGAGACCGTAACAAAAAGATCGTGACGAAAAGTGAGTGTCGCACCTAGGTGTTGAGAGTGCTTGTGGAAAGAGCAAGTACGCGTGGTAGCGTTACATTGTAAAGCTTATCGGTGACAGAAGGTCTAATGTAGTGATGTAGTAGCGCTCAACGGCCGTTAATGGCCTTCGGAAGCTAGGACCGCCTCGGTTCGAAGGTGCACGCTGCTAGTGACGTGTAAGCTCGGCCATATACCTACTTTCCGGCCACATATAGTTTCCGGCCACCCCACCCAAAAGCAGCCACACAGTATAGTCGCGATTTTCTCAACAACGATAATTATATTTGCCACTGTGTACACATAGAGGTAAAAGCAAGAGTTGCTGTAGTTGTTGGAACTGTTTGAGCTGCCGAAGAAGCTGCTGGTTGAGCCTGTAGAGCTGCTGCTCAGTTGATAGCAGCTTGTATAGCCTCAACGTTGCTAAATCGCTCATTTGGATTGACTTGAACTCGCTTTCTTGTACGAGTAATCTTGCGATAATCTAGTTGATATTTTAGCCGTTGATTATCAGCTTCTAGCTGGGCTGCTCTAGTGTTCGCTGCTGCAATAGCTTTGCCTGCCTTGCCAAGCACTATCCGCGTGCTTCGTGAGAGAGATTCTGACAACAACTGCTGCTGCTGCGCCTTGTATAGAGCCTGCGAGCTTTGAGGAGTAGTAAATATTGACTCTAAGGTAGCCGCTGAGGCCTAGGTAGGTGGAGGAGTACAGGGTCGTCTAACTACTTGAGATGACAGTAGTACTAGATCTGGGTTGTACGGACAGAGACCAGCAGCCCTCCAGCCAGCTCTTATTACACGATCTAATAGAGCTTCTTCTCTTGCCTTGTTGTATAATACAACAAAGCGCTCTTTCTTAACAGGCGCTGCGTCGTTAAGGGCGGAGAGAGCTCGGATCTCATTGCGATAGCGTGTTTTCAGAACTGAGAAAGGAGCGAGATCTAGAGGCTAGAGCAGGTGTAAGGCGTTAGCTAGGAGATAGAGAAGGTGGACCTTGTTGACCTTGCAGAGCCACATGAAGTCAATAGGCGTATAAGAGCCGTGACCGTCAAGAAGCAGAAGTTAATAGCCACTGTTTAATAGTGAAGTATTTAGTATAAAAATACGCTGTAACCATTCGCAGCCGATTAAATTGGACGTCTAACCGTTCTCAGACGTTGTGTAGAGCCAGTTCAGCGTGCCTTAGGCTAGGAACTAGGTAGATTGTAGATGCTTGCTCTTGAAGATAACTAGGCATTGAAGCTTAACGCCGGTGGCGGAGATTGTCTTAATAATTAATACCCATTCGCGATCCTCTAGAGATTTAACATAAGCCTTCTTCTTTGTAGAGCTTGCAAGCACCTAGGCGTTCGTACATATCCCTAGTGCGCACCTAGTCTTGTCTATGTTCCACATATCTTTATACTGTATGCCTAGCTCAATTCTTGTCCGCTTAAACAGCTTAAGAAAAGCGCGGATTGTCTCGTAGTTTGCTACTGTAGCACGTGCGCTCTTAATCGTTCGGCCGACTATAGATGCGACGCGTAGGTTACAGGTAATAAAATAGGGTACCCATAGTTGCCTAAGAGGCTTGTAGTCGCTGTTTATACAGAGAAGTTAGGTGGCCATTTCTCGTACGCGAGGATAGGAGGGAGGCTGTGCGCGTAAGTTCTTATTAAGTATCCAATCTACTAGAAAGGCTTCTTGTTCTAGAGTTAATCGCTATTAATTTAAGTAAGCTATCGCGTGTAGCTGTTAACCTGCCTATTAACCTTGCAACGTGGATTGCGCAACACTATGCTAGCGAGCAGCTGCGCGCTCGCTCTAGAAAACACTAGAATTAAGATCTGCGATAGCGTTTTGTATAGCAAGCTCCTTAGAGTTCATGTTAATAGCGTAATATTAATAGTATAGATAATCAAAAGCACAGTAACGCGTTGTAGTAGGGTAGCCGGAAACTATATGTAGCCGGAAAGTATATAGCCGAGCTTATTCCCCTATCGCGTATTTCCTCGTTACCTATAGGTAATCTCTAAAATACCTTAAGTAGGCTCGTGCGGCCGCCTTAGTACTACTAAAATATTACCTACTACTAAAAACTAGGTAAGAGGTAGTTAGGTACACTTTAAAGAACACTTCTCTACCTATATTATTTAAGTGTTAAAAACTAACTACCTATTAGTTAAGGCTTCTTATAAGGTAGTTATCTACTATAAACTACTACTATTAGAAATTAAACTACTATACGTATGTAATTACGTAATTAGGTAGCCTATGCGCAAGCTATACTTTCTCTACGAGGTGTAACGTTACTACTTATAATTAAATTAATTATCTACCTTAACTTATTATAATAACTATTACTTAATTTAACCTTCTCTTTACTATATTAA
>ML975300.1:0-161793 GCA_010015605.1 Decorospora gaudefroyi
TGTGTGGCGTTCTACAGCCTCATTTTTGTGGTGGTGATATTTTGGTGGGGTGGCTCGATCAGGGTCCTGGCTCGTTGTGTGTCCCACCTCGGTACAGTTCCGCTTGCAACTCCATCCCAACCACGCACCACTCATGCACGACTCGTTGTGTATAGCAGTATGCTAGCAGTCCTTTTTCCTGTTCCCACGTTTATCTAGCCCCATCGCCCTCGCGACTTGCTCTCCAAATTATTCCTCACATCTCTTCATACATCCATCCGAATCTCCGCCACCTATCCTATCACTAGGCGGAAAAAAGTCGTAGTTCCCCTTTCTGCTGATGCGTGGACAAAGTAGCTACCACTAAAGTTGCATTTTGTAAACGCCAGTCTCATGACTGGTGGGCCAGCATTTTTGGCTCGAATCCATGGGACGCCATGGTTACTTACTTAATATGACCCAATCAGATGAAAAAAGATAACTACCGATGAACAACTATGGATCTAATACCTTTGTCCCTTCACACAATCATCTACAAACCTTTTCACGAACCAACCAAGCAACCACCAAACTGGGCCGCCAAACAATTTTCCAACCCGTCTAAGCTGAGGAACGAATACCACGAGCGCACACCATAACACACACTACAACAAAACAACCAAACATGTCGAGTTTTGCGCGCATAAATTACATGCGTACGCAGTCAGACGTCTCTGTTGCTACGCTCAACGCGGTCGGCGCTATGTTTTACGATACACCAGCGGCGCCTCCGAGCGGACCTCGTGGTACAAAGATTAATGAAAAGAAAGTGATCAAGGAAGAAGAAAAGAAAGGCGCTCGATCATGCGCGTGGAGTGGTGTGCGAATCAGGTATAGGCGGGCGAGAGTGTGGATTTTGGTGAAATTGAGGGTGGGGGATGGGTTGGATGACAAGTAGGGGTGGTTCAGATGGTGAGATGGAGTTCAAAGGAAGAGAGGGATAAGGGACTGAAGCAAGGGGAAGAAAGACAATAAATTGGAATAAATGTGCAGGAGGGGGCCACGCTTGACCTCAACCCCTGATATTACATTCCATTTCATCTCATCATCTCTTCGATCGTCTCCTCCAGCGGCTTCGGCCTGCGCCCCACCTCCTGCAGCATACGCTCCAACGTAGGATCATCCACCGCACACTCCCCATCCTTGAGCGCATCATACGTACTACTCCACCACTCGACACTCGGCCTCTCCATGCCCATTTCCGCCACATAAAAATCCTCATAAGTTTTCCTGTCCACAACTTTGACCGCCACCTCCTCCCCCCGCACCCGACTCACCATGCGCGCAATATCCCGCAACGTCCAACTCTTGCTCTGACACAAATAAAACGTCTTCCCCGCCCACTTCTCACCATCCTCACTAAGAACCCGGGCAGTCCCATACGCCAAATCCTCAATACTCGTCCATGGAACCGGCCCATCCCCCGCAACCAGCACCTCCCTCCTACCATCCTCCTTGAGTTGAAAATAATACCCAAAATACAACGGCCAACTCTGATTATACAGCCCTTCCCTAATCACCGTCACTCTACATTTCCGCGCGCCTTCTACTTCTTTCAGGTATTGCTCCGTGCGCACATGTGCGCGCATCACGCCCGCCCGCGTCGGGTTCGCGAACCCGAGTGAGGTGTAGTAGATGTGTTTTACGCCGACGGAGAGCGCCGCGTCGATGGCGGCCCGGTGGTGCGCTTCGCGGCCCTGCCAGAGCGGCGCCTCGTTGTAGTCCATGGCGACTCGTGGTGAGGAGACGAGGAAGAGCGATGTGCACCCTGTGTATGCGGCTGTTAGGGATGCCGGTTCGTCGAAGTTGGCGTGGCGCATCGTTATGGATTGGTTGCGCAGTGAGCTGAATCGATTGTCGTTGGGGTCGGATGATGTCTGTGGGTTTGGATTAGCTGGTGGTTTTGGTGTGGCATGGGGAACTTCTTTGGGGCCTGCGTACGCATACTATGAGCTCTTTGGGATCGATGAGCTTGTTTTCGAGGATGGCGTCGAGGACGGCGCTGCCGAGTTTTCCGGATGCGCTCGTGAGGGCTAGCATGGTGGTGTGCTTCTTGATGGGTTTTCGCAGGTTCAATGTTGGCGGTGGGGTTTGTGGTTATGTGTTTTTGAGAAATAAATTATGACCTCAAAATGGTACGGTAGATCGATGACTTCATTGGTACGGTACCGGTAATCAGGGTGTCAGGGTCCAGCGTAGTCCACGGCAGTTGTAGGTAGTGGGGTCGCGACATGAGCCCATGTTTCGCGACCGTAAATTACACGCCATGCACACGCGTTGGAATCAATTAGTGTTGTCATCAGAAGGTGTCATCTATGAGATGCGCTCGTGGCTTCGTTCGGTGCCTGCCCTAGGTTACGCGCGGACCATCAGTCGTGCAGGTTAGTGTAGTACCATGAAAACTACTGCGCTCTTTGCATACGAGCAAAAATGAAGGGATGTGACAGTTTAATTGTCGTTAGCTGTGGGATAGTACAGAACTAATAAGCAGCAATCCATTTGGATTCGCCTATCCATTCGACGCGCACATCGTCCGTTACGAGGGCCAGGAATCGCGGTCGCGGCCTTGGATAGGCAAGACAAGACTGTCACAGCTATCCGCCCGCCCTATACTCCAAGCATTCCCATCCGAAAAGTGCGAAAGAAGGCTAACCGTAGTCTCACTTTTGCCCTTGTAATGCCGCATCTCGATAATAGTATCCAAATCATCATGCTGCTTCGCATACCCAAACGAGCTCGGTTCTCGAAAGCTATACCGTGACGTCTTCGTAGGATGACTCGCCGCGATGGCACGCGTAGCCTGGAGGAAGCGATTCAACAAAGGCTTTAATGTCGGTAGGGAAGCCGCGATGATGCCGACGTCGAGCTCGATAAAATTCCACATGGAGTATCTATCGTAGACGAAGCGTTCAGCGTCGTTGAGCATCGTTTTGCTAACGTGGGCCTTCATGATACCGGCAACGGATGCAAAGATTCCGAGCGAGAGAACAAGAGCAAGCAAAATCTTGGCACGGAGACTGAGTGACAAATTCCATACAATTGGGATTGGTAGAAGAGCGAGGAGAAAGTCAGTGGCGATGTTGACGACTGTGAGATGTAAGCGATAGTGTCGATGTAGGTGTGCGAGAAGCGTACCTGTATTGAAAAACGCTATCTGGCTGAAGGTAATGTTGCTCAGGCACTTTGCGTTCCCTGAACCCATAGGCGGCGGACGAAGTCTGAAATCCCATATAGCTGTAATAGGGATACACGAAAAGATCTACATATGCCGCCTGTTAGCAATTCATCCAATGTGCAACCTAACCAGGCGTATGGCCAGAGCCTATTCAACAAACTGAAGCTGATTGGGGCTTTCACGCGGGATCAGGGATGCTGCGGACTTTCACTTACTGCGAGGACGTTAGCTTGTGTAAGAGAAATTTGTCCAAGGGGCACATACCGAGCATTCCAGCACAGACAATAAAGAACCCGACCAAAAATACGACCAGGCCATGTAGAAACCATATTTGGTTCCTTTGCATAGCTAATCTTATCAGCATATAGCTTACGGAAATTTTCACCATGATCACGCCTGCAGTGACGCAGACTTGATGTACCAGGCGAATCTTCAGCAGTTCACGATACTTGGGCTTATCCATGCGTATAACCGCAAGATGCTTTCCAAGGCCAAAAGGCACCTCTGACACATAGCACCCAAAAATTATGGTTGTTAAGAGCTTGAGGTGGTCAGCCCGGGATCCATCACATAAGTGAGCCAAGGTACCATAGAGACAATGATAGTCCAGTAGTCCTTCTCAAAAGCCTTGAGCATGACGAGCCGCACATAGCAGCGTAGCACCGTGACGACCAGAGCAATGCTGGACAAGGTACTGGCCTGTACAATGAGATTATTTGCATTGCTATATGCAATATCTGCCGCTGTAATGACTGTGGAAACTTCCATGATGTGTATAGAAATAACCAATGACAGATATATAGAAGATGAAAGACCTCGATGATTATAGAAGACATAGTCTTCTTGCTCAGAAGTTGTTTGTCACTATATGCTCGATGTGATGCAGCACAGCATCCCGCGCAATGAGATCGGTATATCTGGGTTAATTGACGAAAGCTCCCTCTCATGTAAAATAGCAAGGGTTGGCCTTCAGTACTCAGGGGACGGCGATCTAATTTATGCATTAGAGCTCCGCATCCCGTTCATGGCGTTTTTTGGTGTTCATGGCGTATCCCAAGATAACATCTAGCCAAGTCGCTCCGCGCCGTAACATTGCGTGTGCCCTTGATCATCGCGCTAGGTTGCCAAATCGTATAACTAGAAACAAGCGGCTGGTAGGCTTCGTGGACACATATACCTACACAGTATGCACCTGTGTGCGGCTGCATCTGCACCTGCAGCGGCGAGTAGCTACCGTTCCGTCGCCGAGCAAGGGCACCCTCTCATTGATTTTAGCGCAGTTCCTTTCGCAAGGGGAAAGGGGAGGAAGTGGTGAAAGAAGAAGCTGTGGGCGGGACATTCCCAGCCACGCCAGCCCAAAAGCCGCCACGCCGCTAAACTTTTCTGGATCTTGACGGCAAGCGATCCCTTCAACCAAACATCGACATCATCAACACCGAGCATCTTGGGCGCTTTTGAAATAATTGCAAGAGGATCTTTATCTGGCGAAGGCTTTAAACTTGGATCTTAACAGCATGCCTGTCCCACTATCTCAGTAGGGTTTGATTGTATGCGTGCCAGCGGGGCGGAAGCGCACATGAAGTACCTACTGTGCCTTGTAAAGAACGCCACTTACTATTACAGAACCGCATGTGTACGTCTCGTATGCTCATTTGCGGCACAGTAAACGGCCGGTTCTCGAATCGATATCCACCAGTTGCCACGCCACGCGCAAAGAATTGGTACACTTCACATTCAACACAATATCTAAATGTACCCTAATGACTTACGTTTGGTTTCAACAAGGAGGTGGTCATAGAAACACAGAACGCGAACTGGACATGTGATGAGAAATGGAATGGCGATGCTACGGAACGTCCTATGCAGCCGGTGGACATGGCAGAACCTCGACATCGAAAGCAGACAGAATGCCATTGCTGCCACATTGACTTTCTTGAATAATCCACCGAGTCGTGACGCGACACTCCAAGGTACATTCATTGAGCGTGAGATACGTGGGCCAGCCGAACATCACGATCGCGGATGCGATGAGTACGCTCGCGGGACCGTTCTGTTATGTATATGTGTCAGTAGCACTGGGAATGGAACATGTGAGAATCGTGAGGTGGTATTGTGCTACTGGAGAGGATCTATATACCGAGACGAGAGTGCGGGTATGCGCTTAGTCTCGATGCTGAAACGCCGGGTGCCTATGAGGCACCCGGGGTTTGATAGTCCTAACGCGCACTAGCGTGAGTGAGTGAATGAGGTGGAACCTAGGTCATATGCCCTGAGGCCCACCACCTGCGGTGGCTGACAATATGCTTACAGGTGTAGTGTTGATGTAATGCGCTAAACATAAGATCAAATCGTTCGGATGCTACAGAAGGTGGTAATCACTAAAACCAGCCGTTGCCCGAACCAAGCTATGTCCTGCGCTCCTGGCGAAGAAACGCGATACTCTTAGCAGCATCATCACTCAAACCGCACAGCTCCCTGAAATCTCCCACTTCCTCGCCCTTCTTCTCTGTTCTTGCCGCAAATTCCTCGAGAGGGCAGCTCTTTCCTGGTCCACTTTCGCAGCCCGGTATAGCAGTGATGCCATCATTGATGTTGAGCCTGACGAACTTCTGATTCCCAGATGATTCCTTCACGCTGCAAGAAAGGAGCTCGAAGATGATGCGACCACCCATGGGAGAGACCTGCGATTTGCGCCATTTACGATCGTGCGGAATATGCGTTATAGGGAGATGTTCTTTGTCGTTGATGACATCGAGAGCTGTGATCATCGGAGCAATATCGCCATCATGGACACTACGCGTCGTTAGTCATACCCCAGTCCTTACGACCCTGAAAAAGAAACGTACAAGCTGAAGAACAGCGGTCCAGCCTCAGATCCCTCGAGCAACAAATTCGTTGTCGCATTGAGCCACAACCACCCCATGCTTGCGGCATACCTTTGCCCCGGTCCAGCCCGATAGTAGTGCAATACATCCCTCGCATACTCGAAGCCCAGAAATTCATCTTGTGTGAAGACATCACACCAATTGCTGTGTCCGCGCACTGTTATCTCGAAGCCGCACATCTCTTGCATAGCGTAAATTTCATGGTCCGCAAAGTACATACCTGTCTGCTCGAGAAGGCGCCTCCGGATGGCTATGATGTATGTAGCCCGATACTCGCCCATCAAGCGGTATCCTTTGGCTTGTCCTTCTTCCCCATCCTTTTTGTTGGCCAGACATGTCCGGCCCGGGGTTAGTGTATCTGCGCCGAGAGAGGGATGCTCAGATATGATCTTGAGAGATGCTGTATTTGTGGTGTTGTAGTCGATGCCGAAGAAGCCGGCCGCGAAGTGCTTGGCTGTTTCTATAACCCGGTTGGAACCGCTGGCCCAGAAGACTGTGGGACTGGTTGGGGTAGCATGGTCAAGAAGATGCTGGTATCGTGTACGCAACCGAACACCAGTGGTGAATGAACCAAGAGTGCCAGCGAAGGGACCCGTGCTTGTAAGTTGCTCAAGATCATTGTCGTCTTTGTTGGCGAGTTAGCTATAGGACACTATGCATTGAGACGAAGGTCACGTAAGAGCGCGCACCTACCTGACGACCAGAAGAGCTCCCAATCATTGAAAAATGTCAGACTTCCAGTAAACGTCTTGCCGCTCTGCTTCATGCGTTTGACGACCTCTCTCTGCGCTGTACTCGCTGTAAGCAATATGTGAATATAGAGAGAATTTGTATAACCTACTATCACCAGCTCGCTTCGTAGGATATCGCTCGGCATGTCTAGACATCTTCGCAGCCGCGAATGTCAGCAATTCGGTAACGGTCTCAACTGTCAAGCAGATCATAGGCGCAACGGACCATATGGACCTGTTCCACCTCGCATCCCTCCGGAAGCGCAATGCCCACATCAACGACATCAAAGACCTTTTCAACCCATGGCCCATTGCCTCCCAGGTGATACAGGATGTTCCAGTCTTTTGTTATAGCGCCTGCTCCTTGCCTATGTTCAGCGGCGCTTACGTCGCTCCGCTGCGGATACCACCAACTATGCCAGCTCGAGTGGTGCGGTTTCCCGGCGCATTCATAGCCAAAGTATCCCGAGTGAGTGCTTTCGACGTTTGAGTCACACGGCGGGGGGCACAGCGAGGGACTCAGCGGTGACAGGTAGACGCCAAAAATGATTGAGACAACGGCTGTTATGATAGCTGTGACAGCGCTCCATGACAAATGCATCGTGTAACAAATACTGAAGATGACGAATTGAGAGTTGAAAGACAGCGGCTGCTTCTCGGTAGATATCGTAGTAGGTAGTCGTTTGCCGACAGCGCTGCAGGCGACGTGGACTCCCAACGCTCGTACCTACTCAACGGCGCGTCGTGCCTCCTGCTACCTTCACATCCGCGTAGCTCTGAGTATGCAGGTGCACAGTAAGGCAGCCGTATTTTCATTCCAATCTTTTCTAGCCTAAGTTTGCCTACTCTACTCCGCGGGTGAAAGAGAATACCATAGTAGGTATAACTACTTTTCTATCGATTGTTATATAGACAAAAATATTTCACTTATCATTCTACTACTCTCTCGCCTACTCTTGCTTACTTTTGTATCATAGCTCTCCCGGTACCTGAAGGGGTCTCTATCTATTAGAATAATATGCAAAGGAATGGTGCTGGTGCGAGTCCGTGCGACTTTGAAGCGAGACAGGGGAAATTGACCAGGATGCTGGACCTCGGTTTGTCGATCGTTCTCCATCTCCATCTCCATCTCCCCCGATCGCTTTGTGATCCTCTCGGTCAGACAAACATCTTCATCAGATCCATCAAAAATAGATCACGAACACGCTGGTCTCAGAGACCGTTCATCACGACACGCACTGTCAACCTATCCTAGGTAATACAAATCGTCAGCATCTCTCACTATGGCGGATACCAAACCACTGGCAAAGACTGAGGAAACAACATGCTACGAGCCAGACCTAGACTCGTACGTTAACTATCAGAGAGAAATCTATGCCAGTCTTAGGAGGCCCAAATACAGCACGAAACCCGCGCAGTGGGAAGCGGCTGCTCGAGCCGCAGTTCCCTCACCAAACTTCCTCTACGTCAATGGGTCCGCAAGCAGCGAGTCGACATACGCAGCAAATATCTCGGCATTCGAACGCTACCGACTACGTCCATGGATGCTAGTTCAGGCCACGCGACGAAATATGTCTGTTGAGATTTTTGGCCGCCGGTATAACAGTCCATTACTCGTAGCACCGATCGGTGTGCAAGAGATTCTGCATCCTGATGCTGAAGAAGCCACCGCACGAGCCTGTGCCGCTGTCAAGGTCCCCATGATCCTATCGACTGCCGCCACACGGAGTATTGAGCAAGTTGCTCAGGCCAACGGGGATGGAGACCGATGGTATCAGCTCTACTGGCCCAAGCCCCAAGCCGAAGAACTCACAGCAAGTCTGCTCAGCCGAGCAAAAGTAAATGGCTTCCAAGTTCTAGTAGTAACGCTCGACACCTTCATGATCGGCTGGAGGCCCAACGACCTAGACGAATCATACATTCCCTTCATCTGGGGCCAAGGCTGTCAAGTAGGATTCTCCGACCCGGTCTTCAACTGCATGCACTCAGAAATGCAAGCCCAAGACACCCGAAGTGTAACAGAAAAGCTCTCCGAAATCTGGCAGATACTCAAACGCCCAGGCAGCATTGGAGGAGCGGCGAGGGTACTGAGCCATGCCAGTGTTATGAAGAAAGCCATGCATTTCACCGATCTCGTCGCATCGGGAAATTATCGCGATTGGAACGATCTACAGATCCTGAGAAAATACTGGGATGGTCCCATTGTACTCAAGGGTATCCAGACTGTAGAGGATGCGCAGCGGGCTATCGATCATGGGATGGATGGTATTATCGTTTCCAACCACGGAGGCAGACAGCTTGATGGAGCAATTGCGTCTCTGGACGCGTTAGCGGACATTGGTGCTGACGAGAAGGTCAAAGGGTCGGGCTTGACGGTTCTGTTCGACAGTGGGATACGGACAGGTTCGGATGTACTGAAAGCTTTGGCTTTGGGTGCAAAGGCTGTCTTAGTGGGTCGACCGTATGCCTACGGCTTAGCCATGGGAGGAGAAGAGGGTGTCAAACACGTGCTTAATTGCATGCTCGCAGACACCGACAATTCTCTTGCGAATTTGGGCAAGAGGAATATCGCGGAAATTAGTCGGGATGATCTGAGGGTTATTCAGCAGCCCGCCAAGTTGTAATTGACATACCGTATACATCCACTAAGTCAGATATTTGTCAACTCCATGCGCATACCCGTGACACTATTTCGTGCAGCGCTCTGGACTGTGAAAAACTAAGTCTGTGCTGTCCTGGGATGCGAGCGGAGGCCCCAAGCGATTGCGATACTTCAAGCCGATGAGTCGGTGACATCGCATACTTGCCGTATATCTTTGTGCCTATCGCTAGTATTTGGCCATCCCTAGAGTGTTGAAGGGTGCATAGTAGCTGAGCTCGACGTCGTGTACGAAGGTAGCTTGAGGTTAATTAGTGTGACGGATACCGTAATTCGCCAGGGCCCGAGCCACGACACACCCCGAGCCACCCCACCAAAATATCACCACCGCAAAAATGAGGCTGCAGCACCACACACAAAAGCTATTATCACGAGATTTTCTAGTGTATTATTCTATCTACGCATGCGAAACTTTCTATCTACTTAGAATAACGTAACTAGTTATCGCGTTATATTATTAAGATAACTAGCTAACTATAAGAGCTAGTTAACTAGAATAAAAAATCTATTATTAGCTAGTTATTCGTAGTAGGTACGCGATAAGCGCACTCTCTTCTAATAGAGTAAGGTACTATTAGCTTATTAGTGGTAACTAGTAGTTAGCTCTTAGGCAGTAAGTTTTTTAATGTAATCTACAAGCTCTTTCTTGCGTTGTAGGTTAATAACATGTTGTGATTTCATAACTAGCCTTAGAATGTGGTTGTGAATTGCCCTAGTGGCGGCGCGACAGCGTACTTCGATTAACACCGAACCTTTTCGCGACTTCGCGATACGAGAAAGATTCTCCAGGCTCGCGCGCTTTGATTGCCGCGATCGCATCCAAAATTAAGTCTATTTTGGTGGCGTTATGACGCGTTGAAGTTTTGGTGGAAGTTTGGTGTTGGTGGCTCGGGGTGTGTCGTGGCTCGGGCCCTGGCGAATTACGGTACAGCATCCAGGGTCTCGGCTGCGCGTCCAACTCTGGCAACCATCAGCTCATCTCATCGTCATTGATGACCTTTTGCTGGAAAGACACCGCTTGTAACATGTTGCGATTTGCGGGTAAGTGAAAATACGCATCTTAATCCACGATGCGAAGATGGACGCGTGGATCCCCATTTCCGTCCTCGTGCTCGTCGCGCAACTCCGGATTGCCCCTCAACGCGGTGACCGCAATACCAGAACATCTCGAAGCCTTTGCGCGAACGACATCACAACTCACATGGCCGAATTGGATGGCCTGCGATCGCAATCGAGGTACCGAACGGGATGAAGAGACAGACCGCTTCCGTTGCAACACAATGCGCGCGGACAACAGAATTGAACACCAGCGTGAAAGTAGGTAGTTATACAGTGACAGAGTCTATGTAAATATCTTACCTATCGAATTCACAAGGCCGAAAGTCTTCCCGGGCATCTGTCATAGCGCCACCCCCCTTCTTCTCATGGATGAAGCGATGGCATCTGTCTTTTGGTCGCCCATACAGGATTACAACATCATGAGTTTGGTTTCATGAAGATGAGCGATGAGTGTTGCAGGTTACAGCTCATGGACGTCAATCCACTGCAGGAAGTGCTGAAGAGCCAGCGGCCGTCCAAAACGGATGCCTACCTCCCTGGCGCCGGTGTTGTACCCATGCGTCGTAGGCATCGAAACCGAAGCCCTAGAGATAGGGGCCACAAGATGAAGCATGAGAGCCATGATAAAGGATCATGAGGGCAAATGTTTCTTTCGAGCCGAGCGCTCTACGGTCAGGATTGCTGGTGCAGCCAAACTATGATCACCATCACAAGCCATAAACACCACGTATACAACGAGTTATCCACACGCCTTCGTGCTGGTCAACGATCTTCACCACTATTGACGGTCAAACACTATTTTCCCTCCAGTCGCAATGGTCCCATCACCATCACACGTGTGCAAGCATCCCGGCTGATCTCGCATTGACTTCGGACACGCTAACCCACACGAGATCGTCAATCTATTGGTCCTTCCTGCAATGGGAAACATCCGCGATCAATGCCTGTAGGAAAATGTTCATAGAACCGCGTGTAATAAACACACATGCCAGTCCTTTTATGTGTCATTCGCTTTGACGTTCATGGCCCCCTATCCCATTCTATCCAGAAATACGGAGTACGGCAACGAAGTCACAACGAGCATCAAGTTCCGCATATAAGAATCCGCATCGACCGACGTTGGGTTACACTTTGTAACAAGGTCGGGTGTCTTTGTTATTTCCATATCTTCAAGATGCATTCCATCCTTGCTTCTGTCTGTGCCCTTTCTTCATTGGCTTCTCTGGTTATCGCTCAAAGCACAGGAACGTTCAATACGTTGACGTACAACGTCGCTGGTCTGCCAGCCTTGCTCAATGGCAACGACGTCCCCGGCGACAAGACGAGCAACACAATTCGTATCGGGCAATTATTTACGAAGTACGACATCTCGCTCATCCACGTTCAGGAGGACTTCAATTTCCATGCTACACTGTATGCGAATGACGACCATCCGTACAGAACGGCAACGACTGGTGGTGCGGGTTTTGGCAGCGGCTTGAACTCATTGAGCAACTACAACTGGACGGGGTTTCAGAGGGTGAAATGGGACACTTGCAGTAACTTCGAGTAAGCCTTCTTGGGATAAGAGATATAACGACGAGGAACAGGTCACTAACACACTCTCCGTGCAATAGTAGTGCGGATTGTCTGACACCCAAGGGCTTTACTTTTATGCGGGTGAAATTTGCTGAAGGTGTTGTAATTGACGCATACAACCTCCACGCAGATGCCGGGTAAGTTTTCATCGCCTTCCATTCTGCATTTCAGCCGTGAATTAACTCCTCTACAGCGTCACAGATGCCGATCACGTAGCCCGCGCAAGCAACCTACGCCAGCTCTCGGCCTATATCGCAGCAAACTCAATCGGCAACGCCGTACTCGTATTCGGCGACTCAAACTCGCGCTACACGCGCACAGACGACATTCCCGCTGTCTTCAGTACCGAAAACGGCATGACAGACACCTGGGTCGAGCTCGCCCGTAACGGTGTTGCACCCGCAAAGGGCGCCGACGCTATTGTCTGCGATAACCCGTCCCCAGTCAACACATGCGAGATTGTCGATAAGACATGGTACCGTGGCTCCCCTGCTCTTACACTCACAGCAGAGACGTTCACCTACGCAGGGAACATGTTTTTGTCCGAGAGCGGAACTATCCTGAGTGACCACAACGGCGTCCTCGTTGACTTTGCGTGGAGCTTGGTCGACCGCTTCAGGGTTTCGGATACCTTTGGTGGCGAGTACGGGACTTGGTACAACGACCTCAGCATTATCTCCGAGCTCGACAGCGCGAAAGTGTCCAGTATTACCCTTCGTGGCGCCAATCGAGTCGATGGTGTCTCCGTCACACTTTCTTCCGGGCAGACCCTGTCGCACGGCGGCACTGGAGGGAGGGCGACGACGTTGACGTTGGGTAGTGGGGAGACGTTGACTTCTGCGACTTTGTGTCAAGGAACTAGGAATGGTAAGGCGAGGATCTTCTATGCGCTGTTTACGACGAGTACTGGGAAAACTGTTTCTATGGGTACTAAGACGAGCGACTGCGTGACTAGAAGTGCGGGGACTGGACGCAGCATTGTTGGGTTTCTTGGTCGCTCGGGTGATGAGGTCGATCAGCTAGGCTTTGTCTACTCCAAGTTCTGAATGAATTTTGACCTGTTGGTTCTCTCTAGATGGTTGATTCCTGGAAAAGTTTATGACTGTGTGGTTCTGTTGACAACCTGGTTCACAAATTGCATAATTCGATCTTTACCTTGGAACGAATGTTCAGGTAGCACCTCGACTGTAAAGGACTGTGCTTTTGCCGGGCCGGTGCATGAGCCCTTAGTGGGCCTAGTGGATACATTGTTTCTGGGCGAATCTGGGGTATGCTGTGCGGGCTCACCGTGGAGGAAACACGCAGAGGCTTGCGAGAGTCAGCTGCGAGGGGGTGGGCTGAGGGTGAACTTTTGACGACTGATGCGAAATGGATACTCGGAAGCGCGGAAACGCATCACTTTCTATTCGAATGTACCATAGGTCTATACTCGCAAACGACAGTGATACTTTGTACACACAGCTATCAAAAAAACCTTCTACCTGCTTAGGACTCTAGGAAATTAAAGAATAAACCTTGGCAACCTCACAAATCTTCCAACAGAAACCTGACTATGCTGCTCTCCCCCACCAATTCGTCGTGCCATGTCTTTAAGTGGGGACGTCGGCGTCATGACCGCCCTCTTCATCGTCCCCTTCATGGTCACCATCTATGCATAGAACCAATATTGTGCCTCATAGTCCACCGTAATCACTTCCCCAGGAGCCTGTCCCTCACATGTAGCCGGAGGATGCCCGCCCACTGTGTTAAGGCGGTAAATCTGAACCACATCGCTAGTAGTCCCCTGCGCCTGTGTCTGAAGGCGGAGCCACTTCACATCAGCAGCCGCATCCGGTGCAGGAGCATCCTCGACCTTCTTCAAGACCGTGTTACCGAGTGAAGAGAGGTCAAAATCAGGCGTAGTCCTATCCAGGAAGAAGTGAGTGCCGAGCAACGTGGGATCGTCCAGAGAGTCCAAGGAGGTGGCGCCTGCAATGAGTTCGGAGGAGGGAGCGCAAGAGGCATCGAATAGCTCGGCCATTGCGCCGAAGGCGGCAGGCGTGGCGGTCTCGTCGGCGCATGTGTAGTTCTGGGTCCCTTGGCCAAGGGCAACCAAGACGAGGGACATGTCGGATGTCGGTTGTTGGAGAGCAGAGGCGGGTTGCTGGACGTTGCTAAGGTCACAGGACGGCGCAGCGGGTTCCGCAGGTTGAACAGGCGCGGTTTGATTTTGGAGGCCTTGCATAGGGCGCCCGAAATAAGGGCGGCGTTGAGGAGCCGCCATAGCGAATGGAGCGAGCCCGAGGGCGGCAAGGAAGAGTGAAGCGTGCATTTTGATGACTTAAAAGAATGAGAGCGTTTGTCAATGGAAAGACTTTTGTGTATCCTAACTTTTGTGGAGGGAAAGAGAGTATAAAGGGTCTCGAGGAACTGGTTGTATGAACGAATGAAGAGCTACCAGAGCCCAAATAAATGAAAGAAGATGGGAAAGGAAGGTCTGTGTGTATTTTAGGAGAATGATCCTGTGTGCTATAGTCTCCATTAGAGGGGGTATTCGGCCCTATATAATCGTTTTTCGGCTTGACGTCCTAAGACTACATTGCCCCATGAACAAGGATTTAGATTGCGATTAAGGCCCATCCCCAGAAATTCCTGTAGGGGGTTCTAAGTGCCGAGACGTCGGACATCGATGTTGGTGTTGGTGTTTCGCTGGGATCTGGATAAATGTGGGGTTCTGGGCTGTCGTTCCCGAGCTGAATCGTGAACGCAAACGACAGGCAGAACCTTGGAAATCTCGCTCGAAGCTTGTTGCGCTATTGAATCAGGCTTGGCGATAGAAACAAGCTCCCCAGCCTCACGGACAAAGTGAGTTGCCTTGACTGTTGGCCTGGTTGCACGGACTACCTAGGCAACCTGTAGATGACGGTGGAGATGGTCAGCCACCTTGATCCGGTATAGCGAAGCGTGTTCGATGGGTTGCCTTACACAGGAGTGAGTAAACCGCGCGAGGTACTCGTCCCTAGGCCACGTTGCACGCAGCACTTTTCCCTTCAATTATTGTTATCGCAGGCAGAATGGGGACGGTCTCTGCCCATGGTACACGCAATAACAAGCCGCGATTCTTGATTCTACAATGTGGCGTAACCAAGTAAATTTGATTGAGGCAAGGAGTCCCAAATGCGGGTGGTGAAAGCAATAGCCTGAAACGGTACCTGAGCCGCACCGGACCTGCCACACGGGTGAAACATGGAGGACCATAACCGGGCGAAGCACGTGGAAAACATACAACTCGTCTTCTGCTACGCTGAAACAATTGCGACAATCGCCCGATTACGCCTGAGGTACTCCGTATTAAGGAGGTCAACCATGCTCTTGCCACGCTATTGAGATTGTGTTACGGTTATGGGAAGCAGATCACGTGTAGGTGTTCTGGTGCTACTTCCTCACTTATCGAATACCTCTTACCTCAGCTGTATCTTAAATACGTCATGTAAACAGACCCTGCTGCTGGCCTTCCGGGAGGTCCGCACGAGCAGAACAGAACACATCAGACAATACACAATACTTTTGATTCACTGCCTCGCGCATTTTACCCTTTGACCATTGCATATATACACCGCAATAGATTGCCATGTCCCCCTCTTCTATGTCTGCAGCGTGTTGTCGCCCGTATCTTCAAACACGAACGTAACGGGAGCCTAAGGTGACGAGCGCTCAGCCTGCATTAGTGCAAAATCAGAAAACTGCTCGCGTGTACCTACCTTGCGAGTGTACTGTGTATCGTTCCAATTTCTTGCCGCTGATTCTTCCGGAGTTAATCGGAGCAGCTTGTGGGTGCATACGCATCACGTGAGACAAAGCTACATTGAACAATAGGAAAGACAGTTCCAGCATTACAATACATAACACGAATGTTCTTTGGGCTGCTTTGAATACCGCAGATCTTGAGGATCGCATAGTGAAGCGTCCGAAGGCGAATAAATTAGCGGACGGCCCGGAGTTAGCCAGACCGGATGGAGCTAGTGTCTTTCCGTTTCCGTAGCTTCGCCACAACCTACACGCGTATACACGACATGCCACGCCTTTGCAGTCGAGTCTTTTGCAGGATACATCCACTCTACTCAATAGACATGTTACTTCAAGACTTGTGGATATCAAAATGGAGCGAAGGGCCAGTCTGAACGAGCTCATTCGCAATGCTGGCGTCACACCGGTCGAACGGCAGCCTTGCCTTCCGTCGGCAACGCAGCCTCTGATCGTTGCCAGTGAGGACGATCATGCACAGGCCCGAAACATCCTGTTGGATCGCAGAGTTAAAAACCCAGAAAGCAAAGGAGGGCTGAAAAGCATTTTCAAGAAACCGAAAGAGAAGGGGAAGGCACAAGAGCTGGGACAGTTCTCGCAAGATGAGCTCGACCAAGCCTTGTCCGCGGTCATCAGCAGTCCGACGACAGGACCTGGTCTGATCCAATCATTTCTGAGTCTGGGTGCCAAGGTCAACATCATTGAGACACCTGACAACAAGAAGAAGAGATCGGGAAACCAGCCGAGCACAGGTTTGCGGCGCCGCAGTACTGTGTTGCAACAGGCAGCCAGCCTACGAAAAGCGGATGGGGTCCATATCCTGGCCAGCTCTGGTGCCGACCAAACGACTTTGGATGAAGGTCTAAAAGCAGCCCTCGCTGCGAACGACCAAGCCTGTGTACAGGAGATCCTAAGGCATGGCGCAGACCTCAACAAATTCCCGAACGCATTGGCCAATGCGGTGCGATCGAACGACCTAAACTTCGTTCGTCTCCTATTGCGTGCACCGAAACCCCTTCGGACCGAGGTCATATCTTCCTGCCTGCCTGCTGCAGTTCAGCAAACGTCGGACGCAATTATTTCGCTATTGCTGGCATATGGGGCTGATCCGAATTTTGACTCAGCAAGCGCCCTAAACATGGCTATTGGGAAGCAGAGCTACAAGCTGGTCGCAGCTTTGGTTGCGGGTCCGATCCGTCTTACTCAATCGACATTGCAGCGCTTGCTCGACACTACCATGAGACTGCCGACACCTCAAGCTACACTACAATTTCTACAGCTTCTTCTCTGCTGTGGACTATCTCCCGATAGCCGTGGTCTATCTGATCTTCTTATCTGCATCGCGCGCAATAACGACACTGCTGGCGCGAAGATGATGCTTAGCTATGGTGTGTCTACCGCGACCAATGACGCAGAGTGTCTGAAGGAGGCAATAACCAACTCGAATTGGACCCTGATTGATGCCATCCTCCAGTATCCTGTGGAACCTCAACATGCATCGACCGCCCTCGCTGTACTACCGAGCAACGCGCCGCAGCCGAACAAGTTCCATGTTGTCCACGCTTTAATCCAGAAAGGTGCGACAGGTGCACCGCTTGGTCTACTGGTTACCCAGGCCACCAGAGAAAAAGACACACAGTTGCTGGATCTTCTGCTCAACGCCGGCGCAACCGTTGATGCTAGCGATGATAGTGCCCTGCATTTTGCTGTGGCTAATAAAGACATGAGCAGTCTCCAAACACTGCTTAAGGTAGTCCATCCATCTCCAGAAGTCCTGGCGAATCTTTTCCCGGTTCTTCGTAGTCATTCGGCATCGGAACGACGCGAGACCTCAAGACTGTTGCTCGAGTATGGTGCACGTGGGCCTGGTGTCGACCAAGCTCTGGTGGACGCCGTTGCGGATACATCGTCCGATCGTGACGATGCGTTGATTACCGAACTTCTTAAGCACAGTGCAGACGTCAACTACCATAACGGCAAAGTGTTTTCATTGGCAGCAACACAGGTGAATATGGATCTTTTGCGTTTGCTTTGCAAGGCGAAACCTAGACCCTCATCGACCTCTCCAGCTCTCCTTCTAGCCTTCGATACACATGGTGGTAGACACTCGAAAACACTAGAGCTCATCGACTTGTTACTCAGCCACGGCAGCGAAAAAGAATCAACTGGCCGCGCGCTACAGATCGCTATTAACGGCGGCCCGGGAAACATCGACATCATCCAACGATTACTCACTGCTAGGACCGAACTGCTCAGCGACGCTCTAGAACAGACAATCTTGCTTCAAGACCCTAGGAAGAAAGCAGCGATTCTCGAAGCTCTTTTGAAGATGAATGTAACACAAGAAGCTCTCAACCAGGCCCTTGTTGCCGAGACTCGACACGTCGTTTCCACCAAAGATGTTACCAGTATTAAGTTGCTTTTGGCCCAGGGAGCTTCTGTGAATCACAATGAGGGCGAGGTTTTGAGTATTGCTGTAGCTTCTAGAATCAGCTCACTAACCTCGTTATTACTTAGCGGGAAGCATCAACCATCGCAATCCAGCGTCACTAGAGCATTCCGGACATTGTTCACCGACGAGGCATTATCATATGGGGAGACCAAAGAAGAAACCTACGAGACCGCAGGAGGCTTACTTGATCGTGGCGTGGAACAATCCGCGATCGACGCCGCCTTGCAATCGGTTCTTAGCCACGACTATGACGGTCAAGTTACCGAGCGCTGGGTCGACTTGCTTCTGGAGAATTATGCAGACGTCAACACAGGAGAGGGCGCATGCTTTGTCTTCGCAGCTCAGAAGCATAGCCACGCCATCTTCGAAAAGCTCGTGCTTCATGGCCCTAAATTCACCGTCGTGGTGCCAGCGTTGCTCAGCTCCAAATTTCAAGACGAAGTCGGTGTCACTGCGATAGCAACATGCTTTGCCCATGGATGTACAGCTGATCAGCTGGAGACGAGGCGCAACAAGACACCACTTCTGATTACAGCCATGAGTGTCTACCCTCGTAATGGCGCTCTCATCAAGCTTCTCCTTGACCACGGGCTGGACGCGGACGTCTCTACATTCAGCGTTCTTGACCCGCAGACCGGACCTGAAGTCGTCCCCGCTCTCCACTGGGCACTAAATCAACCCCAGAAGCGCGTCTCGGACGCGGTCATCTCTGCGCTCCTCAAAGGCGGTGCATCTGCGACGGGCGTGTCGCCTACTTCGGAGAAAACGGCTCTAATCCTCGCTGCGTGTGAGGGACGCCACGATATCGTTCGCGCCCTCCTGGAGCGGGGTGCGGATGCGGATACTCGGGACGTGTGGAACAAATCAGCACTGTTCTACGCTAGTGGCAGTGTCGCTGGGGAGGCGGTAGTGAAAATGCTGGCCCCACGTGCGCTGAGCAATGACGGGAGCTTGCATGAAGCAGCGAGAGAGGTTTCCGTTGAGGTTGCGAGAGTTTTGATCGAGTGTGGTCACGATGCAAACTTCCCGTCTCGACTTCACGGGGGCAGAAATGCGTTGGGCGAAGTATGCCTCAACGCAACAACAACCCATCGCTCAAGACTGCGCCAACTACTCCGCCTCTTGCTTTCCAACAAAGCAAATGCCAAGTTCCGCGCCCGCAACGAGAAATCCGTCGTCATACTTGCACTAGACAACGCATACAGTGCGCTTCCCATCACCGAAGCCTTACTCGAGACAGAAGTATGGCAGGACCTCAACGACGAAGCACACATGTACCGCGAGCCAAGCTCAGGCCTCCACTACTCGCCCTACTCCTACGTAGACCTCGTCTCCTCCCCGTCCCGCACCCCCATCAAACAAGCCCTCCTCGAGCTCCTCCGCGACAAAGCCTGCCTCCCCGTCTACTACTCCGATACCCCGCTCCAGCCCGTTGGCGCAACCAACATCCCACCCCGCCTCGCCAAACTCGTCGACAAGCAAAAAGACCACGAACTGATGCTGCGCCATGAGAAAGAAAAATTCGAACAGAGTCGCAGCATGGGGGAAACGAGCCACAAGGACGCGCTGAGACGCAACAAGGAAGCGCACGATGCGGAGCTTGCGGCGCAGACGAAGGCGACGGTGCATTGGACCGCGCTCGAGCAACAGAAACAGCAACACTGGACCGCGCTCGAGCAGCAGAAACATGAGTTTGAGATGCAGCGCGTGAGGGAGGCTGAGCGCATGAAGAGGGCTGAGAAGGCGGCGTGGCTGGAGCAGGAGCGTGATGCGGTGAGTAAGCGGCAGGCTGTTGAGGATCGGAAGATGGGTGCTGCGATGGCGGCAGAGGGCAAGATGATTGAGCAGCGGAGACAGGAGGTGGAGCATAGGGCGACGGTGGAGAGAAAGATGCTCCGGGAGAAGGAGGAGTTTTATGAGAGGAATGTGAAGAGGCAGAAGGAGGTTAGGCAGATTGAGGGAAAGGGGCAATGGGGGAGTGTGGATTAGTATGGAGCGTTCAGTGTTCATGGGAGAGACATAGTTTGTGTGATGTTAACGTCATGATGCTTGAAAGCGCTATCTATGCTATTGGAACAGAAAAACGTTACGCAACTGAATGCAAGCCCATGGGTATAGTGCGCGCAATACAACCAAACAAAAAAAAAGCAGAACAGAAAACACCATCTCGTAACGCCAAAAGAAGCCATCAAGCCTTCCAAAACACAAAGTCGAACGTCATAACCCAAATCGCTGCTCGAATACCTTCGCAACGTTATGCAAATGCAAATGCTTTCGTGTGCCATGCAAAACCCAAACAAATGCTGTATCCCGAAGTGAGATCTTGATGCTTTCCGCCCAATGTAATCGTAAGTTTGAGGTTCGTGATGCCTCCGCGTAGTATAGCCAACCACCCTGTAATTCAGGAAAAGGCGTATAGTGATTCCTCGTCCTCTTCTCGGATCATGAACAGATCCATGAACTCCTCCTCAGCCTGCTCCAAAGCCACCTTATGACTCTGAGCACGCTCCTCCCATCCTAAACTGACGCCCGTGAGTGCTAAAGCCGATATCTTACGCCGGCCAGAACCTTCCATCGGGATGTGGTATGTGAGAGCCGACTCGTCCGGTGTAGGGCTAGAGGTCCTTGGTGGTGATTCAACACCCTCGGAGTCGTCATCGGTGAGAAAAGCCAGCTCGATAGCGTCAAGTCTCGCCATTGAATCCCTGTGTGCGGCCTCGTGCCGAGCAAGTTCCATCTTGCAGAACATCTCCCTTAGGTTACGGTCAAATGAGATCTTGTACTCGCGCTCGCGCAACCAATGATTCTCGTTCTGGAGAGCGTCGATGAATGTTTTGAGACCACCTGGAACGCTTCGTAGATCAGATGTCTGCTGGGCTGGCTCGACTACGGCAGTCGCATTCTCCTTCGTCGGCTCGGTATCTTTGCATCCGGACTCATCAGAGTTGGCAAGGCGCTCTTTCAAAACCTCAGACTCCATCTTCTGGGCCTGGTTCAGTGCTTCAAGCTCCATGATCTTAGCTTGGTGCTTGTTGAGTTCCACTTGGAGGGCTTCAACGCCTTCTGTCTTGGTGGCAGCATCGCGAATCTTGGCCGTGAGGTGCTCGATCTCGAGTTCTTTTGTAGCGATGATCTGCTCCCTTTCGTGTATCTTCAATACCGTAGCTCGATGTTCCGCTGTGAGACTCTGTAACTGGCGTACAGCCTCGTCATCCTTCTTACGTGCCGCCTCGACTTCCTTTGCTTTCTGGGACCAGGGCGTGGGTCCATGTTCGATCTCAACATTGTTTGAAAGCACAGAAGCATGGTCAGTCCAGTGACGTAGGCTGAACGTCAGGCCATTCATGCCCGCAGAAAGGAATGTCGAACGCTGTCTAGTGTCGAGATCATCAATCGAGGCTTTGATGGTAGCCAGATCTCGAGCAGTGACCGAATCGGGATCCGGGAGGTTCGAGCACTTTGCAACCTCATCAACGAGACCTCGGGCGAAAGTGGTGATGCCCTCAGCAACCTGAACCAACCCTTCATCAAACCGTATGACGTCGTCAAGCCCTTCCGGGAGTCGAGGATACATGTCGTCATCGTATAGAGCGCGCAGGGTCCGTTCTAACTTGGCTGCAGCTGCGAGAGCACCTTGCACAGTCTCCAAGGGTATTTTGAAGTGCTCTAGCGTATATTCACACTCCTCGAGTATGCTGTTGGGGACCTTTTGCAGAGCGAAGGTTGCCAAGTCGTAGATGTAGCCGACGTAGGCAAGTCGAGCATGAATAGAAACGACTCTAGACAGTAACTCATCTTCTGGCCGTCGAGCCAGTGCCTCCTGGTGATTCACCAGGACCGCTTCGTGTATCTTGGTAGAGCGCTCAAGAGCGCCAGAAAACTCCTCAAAGTTGACTGTATCTGCCTTCAACGAATTCAGCCCTTGATCGAGGATTTGCTCGACAGTGATCAATTCTTGGTAGGTAGGTCCGATATTTGCGAACTCGGAGAGAGACAAGCCGCGGATGGCAGACCAGAGTCGGTTGCTGCCTTCCTTGAGGACTTCCAGATGGTTTATGGAGGCGGCACACACTAGTCTGGATATAGCATCGTCCAACCTACCGCCGTTGCTCATCTGGCGGTTGGTGGCCTTCAAGACATTGATCAAGAGCTCGGATTTCCCAGTGATCCTCTCCGCCGTGAGATAAGCCTGGAGTGACTCGCTGCGAGTAAACTCCTTGGATTCAGTTTCGTTCCAGATCTCTAGTCTTTCAGAAAGCTGATCAGCCTTCAATGATATGAGGGAAGCCTCGATTTCTCGAGTGGTGGACAAGACGGTGGCTGCACGGAGCTGTCGATTGAGATCCATGACTTCGTTGAAGCGCCCAGTAGCATCCTTCACTTGGGCTTCTGTCATGGTCTTGGATGATTCTGCATCAGCCATCCTGGTTTGCAGATCCATGACGAGGTCACGGAATTTAAAGATGAGGGATTCGTTGTCGGTGATGATGGCGGTTTGCTCGGCGATGCGCCGTGCCTGCTCTGCGAGCTCGTTGTTCTTAGCGTCGAGTTCGGCAAGCATATCTTCTTCCTGCTCTAGGTGTTGTGCTTCCAACTCGTCGTTAAGTTCCCGCAGGTTCTCAAGATCTTGTACGACCATGTCTTGCTCCGCGATTCTATCTTGGAGGGTCTGGTTTTGGTGTGTGAGTTCTCCGACCATGTCTTCGTACTCATTGGCAGCGTCAAGTTGTTGCTTGAGATGTTCGACGAGGCTTCCAGATTCCACAATACGTTCGTGAAGTGCGGCGTTTTCTTGCTCATAATGCTCCAGCTGGGACAGGTCGGCTTCGAGCCCCAAAATTCTCGCTTTTTGGTCTTGCTGCTTCTCTTCCGTCATCTCCTTGAGAGTTATCAGAGCATTCCGCAAACGGTCATTCTCGTATTGCAGTCTGTAATAGCCAGCCTCTTGTTTCTGCTCTTCAGACATCTCCGTTGTGAATAGCTCAGCTTCGTCTCGAAGAATGTCGAGCTCGAGACTCTGCTCCTCTAAGCGCTTCCGCAAGGACTCGATCTCAGCCTCAGCCTGATCCGCACGCTCCTCAGCCATCTCTTTATCAACAAGCGCATCCTCCAGATCAACCTCGTGATCTTGCTGAGCCTTTGTAAGGGACTCGTTGTCCCACTGGAGCTGTTTGACTCTCTCCTTCAGATCCTGTGATTCGACATACTGCGTCTGGCACTTCGTCTGAAGCTTTTGAATCAAGCCATTGAAGCGGTCGCGCTCATCTCTAATCTGCGTGAGATCTCGCAGCCGCTCTTGGTCCTCCAAGTGTTGCTTTTCCAGATGTCGTATCTTTGTTTGTAGTGTCTCCACGTTGTTATCCCTCGCTGCCTTTGCGGCATTTTGTGTGGTTGACGAGGAGATGCTTCGCCTTGTATCAGATGGCGCTGGTCGACCAGAAGCGTCTGGGGGAGCTGTAGAAGAGCTGGCATTGCTCAGGGTACGGGCCGGACCACGGAGCGCGGGGTTTGAAGAGGAGGGGACGACCGACTGCCGTCTGGTGATTGTTGAGGCCCTTGGGGCAGTCTTTGGCGCTACGACGCTCGAAGGTCTTGGCCGACTTATTGCAGGTCTCGGGCGGGCAGCCGTTGGCTGTTGTGTTGTGGTGGCAGGTGTTGGTCTGGGTGGAGGAGCCTGTGCGATGACCTGGACGCTGTTGTCCCTGACGAACAAGCCGTGGCCTGGAGGACATGTGAAGTATCTCTCGCCGCGTACAGAGCCATCGTTCTTGCCGGTTGCAGTGGAGAGCTCAATGCCCACAAAAGTGCCATCCGAGACGTGGATGGGGCCCACGTAGCGTACAACACCTTGCTGCTCACCGGATGTTTCGACCGTCTGGCCGACTCTGATTGTAGTCATGGCTGCTGGATGCTAGCCAGGAGCGATACTGAGAGAATTGAGAGAGGTAGGTATGAGTGGCGGAGTGGAAGAGGGTTGGGTGGTGGTATGAAGCAGTCGCGACGCGTCGACGAGCTGTTTTTGGTTGCGGAAAGGGCAGTTGCGTACAACTGATTTGGAAAAAGCTGGAAGAGTACACAGCAGAAGAAGCAGACACGTCAAAGTGAAGAAGTAGCGGCTTGAGAGCGGTGCCGTTGACATTAGCAGCTGCGGGTGTGTGCTGTAGAAGAGAGAAGGGACGAGGGACGAGGTTGCAGCATTTCTAGTGACGCGGCGATGGATCGGAGATAGGAAGCACAATGCTCCGGACGAACACCAGTTCACCCAGTTGCCTGCGGCGGCAACATCCGGCGCTAGTGGCCATTAGCGTGATTGTCAACCAAACTGTACGCGTTTTTTGACGTTTTGTCAGGTCATTTTGATATCTGTCATTCCCAATGTAGCTTTGACATACGTGTACGCAACAACTCGGCCGTGGTAACCGAGAAGCGCGAACATTACTTCGGCCGCGGTCATAAAACGTATCAAGTCAAATGGCAGCTAGTAGACTTTAGACAATGCCTTGAAAGTGACGCTCAAAGACGCGAGCATGTTGAATGAGCTGAATCGCTGAAAGAATGAGCTGAATCGCTGAAACTTTGTTCGTTTGTATTGTATTATACACCGCAGACACCTTCCCTCCACACGTCGCAACTCTTCATCACGCAGCCTCCAACTCCCTAATCCTCTGCTCAATATCCGGCACAGCACGAAGTTGCAAATCAATCTCTTCCTTCTCACTGTTTAACCAAACGTTAGCAAATTAATCAGCTGACAAAGGCTCAGGAACAAACAACTTACTCTTCAAGCACACTGCGCTTCTCCGCATCCAAGGCCCCAAAATAGAAACCCCCTTGCCCATCAAACTGCAAGATTCTGACATGATATTTCCATAAACTGCGTCTATGGCTCACTGTCATCAGTGTAATGCCGAGGCGTTTCGCCTCCTCATACATGATGCGCTCCACCTCCAGCGTGACACTGCTCGTACACTCATCTAGAATGGCGTACCTCGGCTTATGATAGAAAAGCCGGGCCATGGCAACGCGTTGTTGTAAGCCGCCAGATAGTACATCTTCCCACTGGGCTTCGGCATCGAAGCCACCAGGACGGTCTATCAGCGACGTGAGATTGAGCGTGCCAAGTATAGACAGGAGATCGGCGTCGGTAATGGCTTTGGAGTGCATTTCGTGCAGAGAATCCGGATAGATGATTTGTTGACGCAGTGTGCCACGGGAGAGGTAGGGTCGCTGCGGGATGTAAAATATATCCTCGAATGGCGGTTTGCGTACTTTACCTCCGTATACGGGCCACAGGCCGCCGAGGATTCGGAATAGACTCGACTTTCCGCAGCCGTTGGGCCCGATGATGAGGAGATGATCGCCGGGTTTTACGTGGAAGGATAGGGCGCGTACGAGGACATCGCCGTTCGGGGATACGATAGGGACGTCGATGAATTCGATGTCTGAACTTTCAGTTACGGTGCCCCTGCCGCGGAGGACGGCTGCGTTTTCTTCGGTGTCGGCGGAAGAAACGAGCTTCTTTTCGAAATGTCCGGCTTGGATATCGCCGATTACGTCGAGGAGGGTGGATACGCGGGAGGTGTAGCCGGCGAGCTCGGTAATCTCCTTGTAGGAGAACATTACGCGGCCGAAGGCATCTGAAGACATGAGGAGCATGCGGCGGTTTGTTACGAAGCCTGTTGTCTTGGTCAGTAAATGACAGCCTAATACAAGAAGACGAGGAAGATGATGGTAAAGAACCAACTTACTCTCCGTCCGATCCCCCATACTCTTTCCACCCGTCCCCGGCACTTTGAAGAATACCGGCACACTGCAAAGCAACAACCCTAACGCTCCCCAGAAATACTTAATGACGAAGTCCTCCATAACTCCATGGTAGAACCTCCTCCGCAGTATGCGATTAACATGCTTGATCAGTGTGAAATAACCTTTGTCGAGCGTATCCTTCTCTGCTTCATGTCCTGCATAAAGCGCCACTTCTTCGCTCCAATCAATCAGCCTTGAGTGCTGAAATCTGAACTCGCCCTCGAGTCTGGCCTCATCCGCTACGTATTTGCCAAAGGGTGGTGTCAGCGCCCTCATCACGTTCGCGCTGATTTGGACGAGTAGGGACATAAAGAAGAGCCCTTCCCCGCCAACGCTCCGTGAGAGCGAGTAGTTATATATGACGATGTCGAGAACGGGTTTGGCGAGATTGGAGTACAGTTCTGCGAGCGAATTCGAGAATTTGGCTACGTCGACAGTTATGAGTTGGTCTGCGTTCGCGATACGGTCGTCAAGTGCGCTGAGGGTGTAAAAAGTCATTTGGGAGAGGTATTTCGAGTGAATGTGGTTCGTGAGGCGTGTTCGGTATTGGAGAGAAAGTTTGCACTGGTGGTATGAGAGCTGTTGCTGTTAGCATATTCTCTTTCTTGAACACGCTTCCATATCGTCTCAGGGATTGCTCGATGCAACATACCATACTATTCGTAAATGTCGCCGGAATAGCAACGCCCATCCACCAAACCAAGCCTCCCAAAAACTCCCTTCCCCTCCCCCTCACAAGCGCACTAACCAACCTCCCATCCAACTCGGCAACATACAGACTGATCATCGTCCTGAGCACAAGAAAAACACTGTGTCCAATCAACAGCCTAAACTCCTTGCTCTTCCATCCCGGAATACAAATCCGCAACAACCGCAGTAGATTTTTGAAGAATTCTCGATTCAGTTCTACCTTCTTCCTCCCCGTCGCTTCCCCTTCTGTAGTTGTGAATTTTTGGTTTCGACGCAAGGAAGCGGCCTTTTGCTCGGCGATAGCATTGCGGATCCGGTTTATGAGTGCGACGAAGAGGGTTAGGTATACGGCGCGGGATATGCGCGTGCGGTGTTGGAGGTAGAGGCGCGTGAGGTCGTTTACTATGGCTTTCGCAGAAGTGCTGCTTAGGCGATGGGAGGAGAGGGGTTTCGAGAAGACGGCCATGGCTACCGCGGGCGAGGCATCTGTGTTATGTGTAGATCAATCGGCGTGCGCACGGAGTGGTGATGCGGTTGTGGCGGGACACGGTACCCAGGCCAGGGCGATGTCTGTCCGGTGTAGGTACGGGGGGAAAGATGACGTCCGCGGTTGCGCAATAGTCTAACAAGGCTCTCGTATAGCAAACATGGACTTGTGAGGTTCAAGCTGTTGGAGTCTTGTGAACAGTGACGGTTGCAAGCCTCGTTGCAGCACCTGCATGTGAACGAATGCCTCGGCTTCCCCACAAAGCGCCTAACCTCATTAGGCCATGAGCTGGGGAAAGCTTTCACGTGAACGCAGGGGAGCATCATCTCACACCGCACAGCGATGAAACCTGATTCTAAAGGGCGTCAAGGTGCCATGACATTCAAAGATTCTTACTTCTTCGGTCTATCTAGTACGAGAACGGCCGTATCTTAAACTCCTCATTCTCCTCCGGCAGTGGCGCAACCGGTTTATTCACAAACTCGGGATACAAATACCACGCCAGATCCTTCTCTTCCTGCTGCTTGACAGTCCATCCATTTCCCAACCACGCCAGCCGATTCGTGTTCTTGCCCACCCCCTTCAATCTACTTTCATCCGTACCTTCCAGCTCATCCACGTAAATATACTCAAAGTCCTCCCATCGCGGACTTCTCATCGTCTCAACGCAATGCAGCGTGCTGCCCGGCCACAGGCCCACCACTTCGCCGGTCCCTTTGTTCTTGTACCAACTCCTGCACTCATCCGCGAAGACGGTGCCTTCAAAGTATGCGTCGACGTATTCGATAAAGTCTCTCTCGCGCTCTTCTTTGACGACCATGGATGCGATGTTCTCTTTTTGGATCTTGCGAATTGCTTTGATGATGTAGTCGCCGACTGTTTCTATCATGGTGGTCAGGCTTCCGGAGCCAATGGCGGCATTTGGACCCAGCATGGTAAATAGGTTTGGGAAACCAGCGACAGAGTGCGAGAGGTAAGTCACGGCGCGGTTCTCCCATTTCCTCGTAAGGGGTAGTCCGTTGCTGCCAGTTAGAGGGAATGGGGGTGGGGCGGAAGATTTGAAGCCTGTTGCGCATACCAGAGCGTCGATTTCGTGTGTTCTGCCGTCTACGGTGTGAATAGCGGATTCTGACATTCGGGCTATTGGTGATGTGATGAAAGATACATTCGGCTGCGTCAACGCCTCAAGATATCCCGGACCGGGTGTCAAGCGACGACATCCTGGCGAAAAGGATGGCAGGAGCGCTTCGAAGATCTCAGGCTTACTCTTCAACTTCTCTCTCATATGTTCATGGAACATATCCTTTGCGCCCTTTTGCAGCTCCGTGCCCTTCATGGTAACAGCGTGTATGCCATTACCGTCTTCTTCTACAGAGAGACGGAACTTGTGGTAATAATCCGGGTCATTGGCGAAGCGGTCCCGAAGTTCTCTGGGGATAGCCGAAGTCTGGAACCCATACTTGTCCCAAAGTTGCTGACCAAACGGAGGCGATATCCACGTCTTACTTCGTACAAAAGTGCTGACTTGAGTTCCCGGCAGGCGTTGGAGTGAGGGTACGATCTGAATGGAAGAAGAGCCTGACCCAATTACGCCTATTCGCTTGTTTTCGAAGTCGTAACTGTGCCTCATTCAGTAACCGTAGTGTGATTCAATGGACTGTGCAACAGCGCAAACTTGTCATACCTTTGATCCCATGTGGCCGAATGCATCTTTGCGCCCTTGAACGTCTCTATGCCATCTATTTCCGGCCAAGAAGGGGTGTTGAGGTTACCCCTCCCAGAGATCAGAACGTCCGCCTGGTCCTGCAGTGTTTCGCCAGTCGCTAGGTTCTTCACTGTAATATGCCATTTCGCCGTCTTGTCATTCCAGTGGCACGCTTGAATCTCGTGGCGCAGCTTGATGAATCTAGTCGCAGAGTATTTCTCCGCTACGTCCTGGAGGTACGACTGAATCTCTGGTGCGGGAGCGTAGAGGGACGACCAGTTGGGATTCGGTTGGAAGGTATACTGGTATGAATGTGCTACACGGGGAATCAGGATCGCCTGTTGGGCCAGTAATAGGGTATACTAACAGGGCACGTCGCATGCGCAGCCAAGATATCTATATCAGTATCAGTGATGATTGCACTTCTAAGAAGCGAACATGAATCCCGTCTCTGTCGGGCGTAAAGTCTGCAGCATCTTCAGATGCTTGACGTTACACTGATCGACGCAAGCTCCAAGCCTATCACCTGCAAGAGGTTACTCGCAATTGGGAATGCTTTACCTGTTCTCGTACCACGTGCCTCCAACGCCAGCGTTCTTCTCATAGATCACCAATTCAATATTTCTTAGCCTCTCAGGTATCCGAATGCCACAGTATATGCCTGAATAACCAGCACCGATTATAACCACCTTCAGAGGTCGTAAGTTTTCCACTGGGGAATCCCTGAGCTTGAAAGATGGGTTCGAGGAATTCCCATTTGTAACATCATGTGTATGAATGCCCGGAGTATCGGAGGGGAGATTGGGTATCGCCGACATAGTGACGAGGAAACTAGCAAATGATGCGCAGCAAAAGACTTCGTGTGGGGTGAATCCAATTCTCGAAGGGCTATGCTAGGCTCTACGGCAGGTAAAATACAATGAATAGTAAAGAACGAGTTCGGAAGTTTCGGTAGCAAAGCGGGCGACAGCGGGCCGTGATAAGTACCGCTGGCAGGAACAGCTACGGCCCTCCCCATCTAAGGAGTGGCATCGTATGACAATTGCCGAACATTGGGCTAATGTTAGCGAGGACGTCAAAAGATGTGGACCAGGTTTGAGCACCGGATCCAACACACGGTAAACGGTCTGACTCGAGTGCCATCAGCCTATCAGAGGGGAACATACTCCGCACTCGACAAATGCGCCACCCCGGACTCCACATGCGCCCCGCCTTAGGCTCCTCGTGATTTTGCAGCCGCGGGGATATGTCCCCGCAATATTGGCCTGCGATATCGGCTCAGTATATTTGTCCCTTGTCGTTCCGCAATGCGGCGTGGGCACAATGCAGCATTTTGAGTTTTGATGCAAGATGTTGTAGGTCGGCAGCTGTGATGAATGCCATTTACATCGTTGCATGACTGGCTCCTGGACTACCTGGGAACCGGGATGATGGCAATCTATATCAAATGTTAGCGTTTGACGATGGCTTATCAGATTCTCTGCGTACCTGGTTTCCAAGAGCAATGGACAGTCGGGAGCTATCTGGATCCCACCCGAGAGAGAACTCGCCTTCTGTGCTGGGATTCCATTTGTCGCTCGGCCATTCTCTGGCGTGCCACGAAGCTACCGGGACGTCTCTTCGTTCTATATCCCAGATGGTGACAGCATCGGGGCCGGCTGCTGCCAAAAGTGAGCCGTCTGGTGAGAAGGCGATCTTTAAGGCTTGGGTGTTCTCCGAGGTAGTCAACAGCTTGACGCATTTGAAAGGCTCATTTACGTCCCAGGCCCGCACCGTACCCAGCATAGAGCAGGTAACGAGCAATACAGAGGGTACAGAAGAGCCATTCGTAAGAGTGTTGGTGGATGTTCTGATCCGGAAGTCCAGATCGGTGGGATAGTCGTCAGGAAGCTCGTGGGTCTGCAAAGATATGGAATCGTTGGGATGAAGGATACCGAGATACCCTTTCTGGTCTTCGATACCCAAGACTGCTATGATGCCGGACGTCGGGTCGTATTTGACGGTTTCCCAGGTCACACTTGTGTCTAGCGTTCGCTGCGTGGTCAAGGATTCGCCGACTTCGTAGACTTTGAATAGCTTGATGCCACAGACTACAAACGCTGAGTCGGTTATCCAGTGCGCATCGAAAATAGCTGTATCCGTGAAGTCGGTCCAAGCGGGGATGGAGTCGCTCTCGTTCTTCCACACCTTGATGGACCCCTTTTCTCCATCGGTCGAGATGGATAGCAGTAGGTTCCGGTCTGGGTTCCAACGAAGTGTGTTGATCAGTCCGGCGGTAGAGGAAATAATGTGCGAGACTTGGCCGCCCTCGGTCAGTTTGATGAGTTTGTCCATCATCATCTTCTCTCCCACTTCGTTGAAGCACTGTTCTCGTACGGATACGGTGAGTTCGTCGTCGGAGTGCCAGCACAGCGCGGTGACGTCGAAGTTGTTGACTGGTAGCAGCATGTCTCCGGTGCGGATGGTGGGGGTCTGTTCGGGGGTGGTCTGTCTGCTGACTACGTGCACCTGGAGAAGGGAGCGGCCGGCTGCGAGTAGTACAGGAGCGTCTATAGGGCCCCACGATGTGTGCTCGACGACCTTTCCGGGATCCAAGTGACGGGGAATGAAGACGGTTTGGGGCGCAAGATCAGCAATGGAGATGACTTCGGTCTGGAATCCGGCGTTGTTCCCAATGCTGAGGGTAGATATGGGGATTTCGGCGACTGTGGGCGACTCGGCTTCTGAGGGGATGGTCTCGGACTCGGCTCTGACGCTGTTGGTGACATGTGTAGTGCCGTTGTGCTCGATGTCCATGGCGTCGCCATTGACTTCGGGCTCGGGGCGCAGTTCGACGCCATTGGTAGTCTTCCCCTTCTTGCGCTTGAGCGTCTTCTTTGGCGGGGGGTCTGGAAGGGCTCCGTTGGCTTCGGCGGCGAGCTGGTGGGCGGGAATGCCCTTGTCGAGGGTCAAGAGGTTGCCGTTGCGCGCCGAGAAGGGCCGTCCGTGGTCGCGGCCGAACCTGTATCGCGGCTCGGTCTGGCAGCAGTCAGCGCACGGGTCGGGTGTGGGTGGTGGGGCTGCGACGTACATGGCAGGCGTCTGCTTGCAGCTGGTCGAAGCACAAGCCATCCTGCACAAGCCTGATGAGCGCGTGCGGCTCGATGTGGGTTGCGAAGGGCAGCGTGTCGGGGTCGCGGATCCAGCAGCGAGCGAGCTGCAGCGCGGCATTACCGAAGCCGGCCTCCTGGAGATAGCGCCATACTGGAGGGCGGGAGAGGTCAGCCATGCACGCCCGAGACGGAGAGGAAGAGGAAGCAGAAGAAGCCGAAGCGGTTGTACGGGGAGAGGGCAGTACCGAGATAGTTCATCAGGTTGCTGCTTAGCATCTCCACCATGGCGCATTCTATTCGCGGTCATGCGCGGGGGGGAGGCGGATAGGTGGTTTGCCGTGGGTTGGCTGCGCTGTGTGTGTCGCGCGCGTCGTTGGTGTTGAGGGTGGGGACGCAGGAGGGTCAAGTTCGAAGGCTACGACTACTGGAGCTGCATACGAGACGAGTTAGGTACGAGGCAGACGCAGGCGCAGGCGCACACTCGCTGCACTGCTCGGCGGAAGCTAGTCCCCACAAGGCGGCCCGGATCTTCGTGTTCGTCCGGACCCCGAGGTGCGCTGCGAGCTGTGGACCCTGGTCTCGTCTTTCACCTGCCACCACCTGCCAGGCACCACCACCTCGACCGACCACCAGTGCGCCAGACCGCATCCTCTCCGTGCCTCACTCCCACTCGCTCTCCATACGGCGCGCGCCATGGTCCGGATCAACCTGCCGCCGCTCACCCGGGGCTTCCTCGCCGCCCTCGTCTTCTTCACCCTGCTCAACTTCGCACTGCGCCCGCACGCCGACTGGGTCGAGAAGGTCGAGAAGCCGATCCTCGGCGTGGGCAATGGCGTGCCGTGGCTCACTGTCGTGCCTGGCCGCTCCGTGCCCTGGTATCCCTGGGTGTTTGCGCTCGCAACCGTCGTGGAGCAGAATGTGCTGGGCCTTGTCATCACCGGGCTCGCCCTCTTCTACGGCGGCCGGTACCTGGAGCGCGCCTGGGGATCGCATGAATTCACCAAGTTCATGCTGTTCGTGGCCATGATCCCGAACATACTGGCTTTCCTGCTCTACCTGGCCGGCTACCTGCTCATGGGCAAGCCATCTATGCTGTACGCATCCACCGCCCGTGCCGCACATGGTACCAACTAACATGCTGCAGTAACACCACCATCTCCGGCGGCATCGCCATCCAGGCCGGCTTCCTCGTCTCCTTCAAGCAGCTGGTCCCCGAACACACCGTTGCCATTGCCAAAGGTCTCATCCGCATGCGCGTCAAGCACTTCCCCGCCATCTTCCTTCTTGCAAACACCGTATCCGGCCTAGTCCTGGGCACCGAGACGGCCATGTTCCTCGCCTACTTTGGATTCATGACGGCCTGGGTCTACCTGCGCTTCTATCGCGTCAGCCCATCGCTTTCCTCCACCGCAACTGGCGACGGATCCGTCATTCGTGGCGACGCTTCAGACACCTTCGCCTTTGCACACTTCTTTCCCGAGCCAATTCAGACACCCGTGGGCGCACTCGCAGACGGCATCTACGACACGTTGGTATCGCTCAGAGTATGCATCCCGTTCTCCGACCAGGACATCGACGCAGGCAACGAGCAGGCAAGTGCCCGCGCTGAGGGAGGCCTACCCAGTATCATGAACCCCAACAGCAAGGGCGGAAAAGGAGGAGCAACACGGGCTGAGGCAGAGAGGAGGCGAGCCTTGGCTTTGGAGGCATTGAACCAACGGTTGAATGCTGCTGCTGCTAGGACGCCAAATCCTGCTGCCCCGGTAATGCCTTCAGTCTCGGGTCCCACAGAAACATTAGGGGAGACGAGCTACGAACCCGAACGGTTAGATGCACCGGAAAGGCCTGCGCCCTAGTACGGACGCTACACTCGCTACCTGAGAAGATCCACACTATCGCACCAGTCGGCAGGATCGCACTTCCATTGGTAGCACTCTCCAAGGTGTGATCCTTTCTTGATCTCTCGGCCTATATATCTGGCAGAGCACTTTGATGCTTGCTGAAGAGCAAGACATTGCAACCCGCACACAGCTTACCCCGCTGCTCCGTTGGCAAGGCTTGAACAATTGTTCGGGAGACGTGCAACCAATCGCTGCACTTGGGGACTATGTAATGGGACGGCCTCCCAACTCGGCGCTGCAACGCTTTATTTTGATCGGGTTATTGGAACCACAAATGATACCACCGTACTGAATCGGATCTGCGTTTATTCTTTGGCCTCATTGTTGTGTCAATACAATAGTAGAAACTTTCAACAGCAAGGGAGTTACTCTCGACACGTCCGCGTTTCATCCGTCATCTGTTGTGCCTTCACAGGAGACGTTGTCATGACGCGCCTAGCCGGCGTGTCACAAACAAGAATAACAACGTAGGAGCACGGGAAAACAGAAGGTTGTGGTCGCGATAACAGCGAGTACCTCACTTCATTCTGGACAGTCAAGACGGGACTCGTCGATCGAGGTGTATTCGCGGTACGTACCTACCGTGCAGCCTCGTCACACTGACACTACATCCACTATCTAAGTTCATGTTTCCGCCTAAAGATTCGATCGGGACGCGTGTAGCCTACGTGCAGAAAGGTCGCGTGCTGCATAAAGTTGGTGCAACCGGGGAGCTTGTCACACAGCCTCAAACAACCAAGTACAGTTCGTAGCCGTGAGGCAACAACTACCGTCATAGTCAAAACAAAGTGCAGATGCTCCTGACCAACAAGTTGATGGCCGCCTTGCTTCGAGATACATGGGCGCTGCCAACAGGACGTGTATATAGAGATAGCGCAAATCCCGTCCTTTCTTGCCAACAGCACAAACCTCCATCACTTCTTTCGAGAATCCGAAAACCTGTAACTTTGGTGCGCTTCGTCATTACCACTTGCAACCTCTTCAAACATGTACCTGTCCGTCCTTCTCTCGTTGCTCCTCAGCAGCATCGCTCTCGCAGCACCGAAGAGAGCACACCGAGGACTTGATGTCCCCTCTCCCGCCAATCAAGAATTCTATGGCCAATTCAACACGAGAGATGCTGCCGCCTCAGCCGCTTCATATGCAGCATTGCCCGTGGTTGAGATAGTCACTGTCACAGCAGTACCTTCTACCATCATCACCGTCACTTCTTCCAACGCTACCGTCTCGTCTGCCATCACTGTTGCACCAACTACAATCATCACCCTACCCTCCATCTCCACCAACGTCTCCACATCTGCCACACCCCCAGTAAGCACGGGAACCGCAGTTCCAGTCGACGAACCCGCCGGTGTAAGTACTCGCCCGACTACCACCTCTTTAAAACAAGGCCCTTCTTCCAATCATGCACATCACCCACTTGCCATCATAGACTAAACATCCACTCCAGGTCTACGTCTGTTCAGACACCAATTGGGGCGGAACATGCGAACACAAGCTCACCCAGCCCGGCGGCTCAGACATGGAATGCACACCCCTTTCCGGCACAGAGTCTTCCATCGGACCCGACCCTGGCTTCTTATGCGAATTCTATACGTACGTATACCCCTTTTTTTCGCTCTACCTTTGTACTCTCTTCCCCACCTCAGTCCTGTCTTTCTTTTCATTCGCCTCGCTTGGTTGAGAGCTGCATTTGACGAATGTGATATCCTAGCAACGCCGTGTGTCGCCGAATCTTGACCGACGGGTCCGACTTTTTGGAACTAACGTACCCCGGTATTGCGGATTTGAGACAGACGCCCAAGGGCGATTTGAATGATGCGATCCTTAGCTATCTTTGTTTTCGGGTGGTGTGAGAGCGTTGAGGGGTTTTGGGTGGATGTTTGATGGTTGGGCGTTGGGCGTTGGGCGTTGGTTTGGATGGGAAGCGTTGGGATGGGATGAGCAATGGATTAGTTCGTATTGTATTAACTATAGTTAGATGGTTTAGAACATGTAGTTTTGGAATATGGACTTGTTAGAAACGGGGTTCTGGGTGGGGATTGGTGAGGTACTGTGACTTGAGTGAGATTTTTGAGTTTGTTTTTAGCTGCATTTTTTTGGGGGGGTAGTGCACTTGGTCTACGTTCGAGTTTACCATGGTGCGCAGTGGATGTGCATGTCTTCACTGGTTGGATGTACGCTGGAGGAAACTAGGTAGGCTCTTGCTTTAGATGGCTTGTTGGGTCTAATTGGAGGAGAATCATGTCTACGTTTTGTGTTGGAGGTGCTACGCGGGGGTATGATATGCCTTCACCAACACCTGATACCGTCAATAGGAGCTTTCATATGTCATGTAATCGAGATACCGGCACCGGTAGGTATAGGACCATAGCACAGGCGCGTTGCACTAAACCCAGTTCTTGAGCGATCGTGTGGGCTTCCGGGCATCTCCACGTCGATACTGAGATGCCATTTTTTCAAACCCCAGCGTAAGAAAATAATTCAGATACCCATCTATAACAATCCCACATGTGGTGGTGACACGAGCTGAAGTGTGGGATTGCCAAGGTGCAGAGGGCGCAAGTGCAGCGAGCCCTGCGAAAAAAAAATTGTTCATCATGCTGCCCCTTCCCCACTAGAGCGCTCACTTTCTAATAACCATGAGCCCGCACGCCTTCACCAGCACCCACCGGGACAATACTCCCGTGACTACCAACAAACGACGGAGACGCCTCTCACCGCCCGAGTAGATGGGTAGAGGTATTTAGTTGCCCGCTGGCCTCGCCTTCTCCGATACTTCTTTATCACCGTTCTTGTGAAGATACCTAGAATCTAGACTTGCGGGTGAGGAAGTGAGTTTACACGAGGTATGTTTCCTCCGTTTGTTCTTTAGCTTCCTCTATGATGATCTCGTCATGTATATAAAGATGTTAGACTTGCGACTGCTTCTGCGGTTTGAGCGCACCACGACTTCCTGAGCGATCACCCCCACCTCTGAGAGATAGATTTGCCCGATCTATACCCACTACTGACGCGTCTTCTCAGGACAGTAACCTCACAACCACCCTCGAACCCCTCGGTACATACCTGTCACGTGGCCATGTGCGGCATCATTGCTGTGATCCATGGCGATCCGAAGTCGCAATCGGCCTCGGTCGAGGTGCACGATGCCCTCTATCTGCTCCAACACCGCGGCCAGGACGCTGCGGGCATAGTCAGCTGCAGTGCCGGTGGCCGCTTCCACCAGTGCAAGGGCAATGGCATGGCCTCGAAGGTTTTCCAGGATGGCGCCCGCGTATCCGACCTGCCCGGCTTCATGGGCCTCGGCCACCTACGATACCCCACCGCCGGCAGCAGCGCAAATGCTGAGGCGCAACCGTTCTACGTCAACAGCCCCTACGGCATCTGCATGACGCACAATGGCAACCTCATCAATGCGCCGGCGCTGCGACAGCGACTCGACCATGAGGCACACAGGCATATCAACACAGAGAGTGACAGCGAGCTCATGCTGAACATCTTCGCCGACGAGCTCAATGAGACGGGCAAGGCACGTATTAATGCCGATGACTGCTTTGCGGCGCTGGAGAGGATGTACAAGCTGTGCACCGGCGGATGGGCCTGCACGGCCATGCTGGCTGGTAGGTTCTGATGATAAAGCATGTCTCATAGAGACGCGAATGCTCATGGTCAATCTAGGATTCGGTCTCATCGGCTTCCGCGACCCCTACGGCATCCGACCCATGGTCCTGGGCTCCCGACGGTCGCAGGACGGCAAGAGTATGGACTACATGATGGCCTCTGAGAGCGTTGCACTAGTTCAGTGCGGTTACAAGGAGTTCCAAGACGTCCTCCCTGGCCAAGCCGTCATAATCGAGAAGGGCAAGGAGCCGGTATTCAGACAGGTTGCCGAACAGCAAGCGTACACCCCGGATATCTTCGAGTACGTCTACTTTGCTCGTCCGGACTCGATCATCGACGGCATCGACGTGGACGAAAGCCGCCGTAACATGGGCTTCACCCTAGCAGAGACCATCAAGAAGCAGCTAGGTCCCGAGAAGATGGCCGAGATTGATGTAGTCATGCCCATCCCGGAAACTTCCATCACCTCTGCCTTGTGCGTCGCCGAGGCGCTCTCGAAGCCCTACGTGCAAGGTTTCGTTAAGAACCGATATATCTTCCGCACCTTCATCATGCCGTCCCAAAAACTACGACAGAAGGGCGTTCGCGCAAAGCTGAATCCTATGAAGAAGAAGTTTGAGGGCAAGAATGTGCTGTTGGTAGATGATTCCATCGTGCGAGGCACTACGTCTCGCGAGATCGTCCTGATGGCTCGTGAGGCGGGCGCTAAGAAGGTGTACTTCACATCGTGCGCGCCACCCATTACAAATGCGTAAGTCAAGTCTTATCCTCTGTTACTATTTATTTACAATATTGACCGATTTAGGCACATCTATGGTATTGACCTGGCCTCGTCTTCAGAACTCATTGCGTACCACCGCGATTCGGCAGCTATTGCGAAGCATATTGGTGCCGACGACGTCGTTTACCAGAACCTTGAAGACCTAGAGAGAGCATGTGCTAGCCTATCTCCACGCGATCCAGCCACACAAAAGTTTGAAGTTGGCGTGTTCTGTGGCAAATACGTCACGCCGGTAGACGCTGGATACTTCGAGCACCTCGAGAGGATACGTGGAGAGTCTCGTATGCAGAAGGTCATGGAGAAGGCGCGGGAGGCGGTTGTACATGGTACAGCCAACCCCCAGCAGGTGCGCATGGCTGCCAAGGGTGTTGTAGGTAGCTCTTAATGGTTCTAGAGTGAGTCCTGTGACTGACAGACGCTTTCAGGAAGTCGACAAACACGGTAACGTCATCCCCTCAGATGGCAATGGAACACCTGACTGGCCCCCGGTGAAGGGTGTCGGCAGGGTCCCCACGACCGACGCTTTGTCCAATAACGAGGATGAAGAGCGACGCTTCACCAGCAGCCAGGACATCAGCTTACACAACCTTAATGATCACAACTGATCAGCATGTGAAAGTTATGTCTGGCAAACGACCTAGAACGCCAACTTGATCGATCACGATTCATGACTTGTACTATAGACGGTGGCTATGCGCATTATCGAAAAGACACAAAGACATGAATAGAGTCTACATGGGACTATCACGGCGTAGAAGGCCTTTTCCTTTCGGTTCGAACAATGGCCCTTGGGTGGGCATCAAGGATCGATGTAGAATGGAAATCAAACTTGGGCTACTGCTGACGTGCTTACCCCTTGTCGCTTCCGAACATCAGTCGTGTGCATGAGCCTCCGGCCCAGATGTGTCAGCCGGTCCTTCCTGTTGCGTAGATCTGCATACCTACTTCTTGTTTAGTCAGATCATAAGCCATCTTTACGCGTTTTTTGTTCTCTTCGCAACTAAAAGATGAGCTCTTGGCACGTTGTCATAACGCCTTTTTTGTTGGGTTTTGGCTAACGTCGTCATGGATCACTCAGGCTTACTCCCGAGTCCCGAAGCATCCGAAACAAATCCTGGATTTCATTGAACATTTTCTGCTATAGGCTCCACGTCCGACCGGATGCGAGTGGGCCAGTCTAGACAGACCTTCACCTGGGCTGTTGCATTATATGGTTCCAAACGCTTTCCCTATTCTTAGCTTGGAACTAAGTTTTCATAGTATCTGCTGTTCCCATCACATATGAAAACCGGCCATACTTACCATTAACAAAAAAGCTCTTCACCAGGGGCAAGCAAGGGAGACGTAAGATACACGGACAATTATCCTAGGTAGGCAAATGTGTCGTGTGGTACCTGCTCAGAGCCAGTTGTTGGTCTCCCATCTAGACCCTTTCCTTCTGTAAAAAAAAAGGTGATGCGGCAGAATGAGAATGACGAGAGATTAATAAGTGACGGAATACGAAGGTGGATGTTGGTTGTTCTACTTAAAGATTTCTTGTTGGTTGTGGTAGGGATTTCTGTGGCATTTGCTGCTTTTGGGGGTGTTGGAATCGTGCGGTGGTGAAGATGTATATGTATATAAAAGGCGTTGGATATGGCCTTTTTTTGGGGGGGGAGCTCTGACACGAAACATCACTATCAAACTCCCCGAAACTTACTTACTACTCTACATACCTACCCTCAAATCTTTATCCACTTCCAACACACTTCACCATGTACATTCCCGCCCTCGCCCTCGCCCTAGCAGCCACCACCTTCGCCATGCCCGCTAACAACCTTCCCCCCCGCCAACCCGCCGAACTCCTCGTCTCCTTCTCCACCTGGAGTTGCCCCGGCTGCGGCCTCAGCGAGACCGAATTTTGCATCTCGTTTGCGCACCCCGTCCGCGAGGCTGATACTTGTTTTGGGTTGGAGCCTGGGCAGGCGAGTCTGCTTGTTGATTATGCGGCTAGTGCGGAGTGTACTGGTAAGTTTTTTTTTGGGGGGGTGGGGGAGGAGGGCTGTGGGTGCGTTGCTGAATCTGTGATTAGTGTACCTGTATAATTCGAGGGATTGCTCGGATCCTGTTCCTACGCCGTATAAGGTGCAGGACCCTATTACTTGTGAGGCGGTGCCTGTGTTGAATAATTCGTTTAAAGTTGTTTGTTAGAGGGGTGGGGATGTTTTTTGGAGTTGGGGTGGTAGGGAGTGGTGTGCTGGGGAAAGGAGGTAGTGTGGAGAGTTGTGGTGGAACTAGATGGATTGATAGTGACATATGCTTCAATGGATACCAGTCTTTACCTGTATGTTCATCTACCTAGATGTTGGTGGTCTTGCTTAGTGCACGTAACGCCAGCGCGCCTGGTTGGCTCTCCGCTTTTTGGGATTTTATAGGAACGAGATGTTGGCCCAAAGATTATTTAGGTTTTTACCGTCTAAAGTGGTTGATTCTAGGTATGTGTAGCGATATATGAGCGATTGTGCGGCTTGAACAGAAGGTATGTAGGTAACCTCGGAGCTTACCGTCAACACTTCAAGATTTTGACACGTGGATGAATTTGGTGGAGTTTCTATCTGGGGATCAGGTGATAGAAGAGGATGCATCTAGGTAGTTTCTTGACGTTGCCACCTTCCATGTGGTCGATCTCCATTTCTTCTCGAACACCAACAATGATTCTATCCCCGCTACTTTTGGACTTCCGGATGAAAGAGGACAGCCGAAGTTTAAACCCGATTTTGAGTTTCAATTTTAGCGATTGATTCTTGCTTGCATGAGGTGCTCCGTCGCATCGACTGCACTCCAATGATGTATGTCTTGTAACACGGAGTGAGTTCAATGATTCATTTCGAGTCAACACATGCTCAGAACAATTTGAGCTCGTAATCCACCTCTGGCAGTTACTTACCCAAGCCTTCCGGTAGTTTAGCTAGCTGTCGACGTCGTTGGAACCCCAAGGCTACGGACGGCCCGACGCGCTCGGGAGACAAGGTCTATCACAATAGACATATGATTGGATGTTAGCGCGAGCGCCGCCTTTCATATCATTTGATCGCATGCAACAGCACTGCGATCACTCGCTCTAAACCAATAGATCATGTAACACAAGCAGCCCCGCATTTCACGCTTGTTGAGGCACAGTGATTAGGCAGCGACGGTGGTGTTATCGTGCCACGTCGGCTGTCCTGTACATTCACCTTCACTGCCCTTGAGAATCTCAAGATTTACTGTTTATTGTTGGATTAACTTTGGCGCTCTAGTAGGATGTCCGAAGATACCAAGTGCGAGACATGCCATCGCGAGTTTGGCACCCAGGAAGCTGCCGTCCGGCACATGGATATACTCGCTCACTGGGACACACGATTCAAATGCAGTACATGCGATAAGAAGTTCTTTACCCAACGGGCGGCAGACCAACACATGTATGATACGGGGCACCGGAAACCACAGGTCCAGTGCGAGACTTGCGACAAACGATTCCATACCCAACGATCGGCAGACAACCACATGAGCGCTAAAAAGCACCGAAAACCTCAATTCAAGGTTGAGACCTGTGACGAGGGGTTCGGTTCCCAACTGTCCGCCATTCAGCACAGGGAAGCTCCAAGTAACTACGAGCGACACAATTACCATGATCGTAGCCAAAAGTTTCAGGGCGGGAACTTCTCGAACATAGTATGTTTTTCGCGGACTCCTTGGTGTTGGCGTGTATTTTTTGAGCCTGCAGTGTTACTAACCATCGTCAGGACCTGGGCTCGAGCATTCAACGTGGCAAGAACGTTGCGCGCCCGAAGCAACAGATGTACCCAAATCTCCATCAAAGCATTGTGAACGCACTGGCTGGGCACATGATTCCGGTCAAGTTCCACAACAACGATAGCGACAGAGGCTCCACCGATAAATACTCGACCTTCGTCATGGGTGCATTTACGTGCGAAAATAATGCCTGTCACGGAGGAGCTTGGTATAGTGGGAAGGTCGCCATATACATCAGAAAATATCCGGTGCATGGATACAATGCTGTAGTCTATGGGCAGAGTTGTAAGCGTTGCAAGAAGCTGGGCAGGTTGGACATGGACGAAGAATCGTATGTCGACCGGGTAACATTCAGACTGAAGAAATGGGCGGGTGTTGAGACGGAACAGCGAATCTTCGAGAAGAAGCAAACTCCACCACATAGGTCAGACCTATGCGAAGGTTGTAAACTAGGCGTTTGTGGGGAAACAAACAAATATGACTACATGAGGTTGTTGTAAACTTTGGGGTACACTGTGGAAACCTCTGCTCTTGTGTATACAACTTTCTTCACATCTCCAAATATAGTACTACTTACTATTGGTTTAGCACGCAGTACATGTACTTCCTCCACAAGGATTTCGTTTCTTCTATTGATTTTCGATAGCTAGCCTCTTTGTTGCATGTCAGACGCTTTATGGGTTGGCGCATCGGTAAGAATGCCTAAGAAGATGCTTAACTTAGTATGCTTTTTAACTTTAACTAAGAGAATTGATGCAGGGAAGAAAGTGATTCCTTTCGTGGATCCTGGATTCCTGAGTGACGTCCCCGCATCTAACTTAATCAAGCCTAGTTTCCTTATGCTTGCCTACACGTTGGTGGACCGTCACTCCTTCCCTTCTGCCCATCATCTCTACCAAAACGCCCAAGTGAAGTATGCGTACACAGTATACGCTGTACGGGTAGAAAGAGTGTCATGTAGTTTGGTACAGAGCTCTGTGCTGCGAGGCTGATATCACTTCTTCGTACCTACCTAGTGCACAGACATATGCTTTCCACGTCGCTCAAATAAGGTTCCGGTATACACGGCTTTTCATCTACACAGGCGCCGGGTAATATACACGGAGCCGACCTCCGTACTAGGTAGGACTGTATAAGCACCTGACATTAAGAACAGGGCTCCCGATATTGCATTATTCCAGAACATTTTTATACACTAAGGTACAGTATAAAGATGGTCGGCGTTACCCTCAAGTGTGAACACCCTAAGCTTGTCTTCGCTCGGCACCATGATGTTGTACTCTCCCCTCTTTTTGCTCCTAGCGTCCTTGGACCATGTCGCCGCCATTCGTTTCCTCGGACGTGTGAACCCAGCGACACGCCAGCTGACCTGGCCTGGCACTGGTGTCTCCTTCACATTTACGGGATCATCCGCGAACATAGATGTCGAGTCGGTGAGCGGTGATAACAGTGCCGATCTGATCATCGATGGCAAAACGACCGTTATCCCGTCAATCGATGCGACGTCCATCTCAACTCCGTCTGACCTTAGGCACGGCAAACACACCGTTGAATTGCGGAGGCGATCGGAGACCGCATACGGAACCATGGTCCTCGGCAACATCACCACGGACGGCGTTTTCGGTCGAGATAAATACTCGAGCCGTAAAATTGAGTTTATTGGCGATTCTATCACGGTGGGCTATGGCCTTGATGGGGAACACCCCTGTGTGAACTCGGCTGCGCTGGAAGACGCCCCAAGCACGTATGCTGCACTCGCTGCCAAAGCCGTGGGAGCAGACTACGATATGGTTGCCTGGAGCGGGATCGGTCTGACGCGCAACTACCTTTCCGTGGGAACCATTGACACCAGTGATATCATGCCCGAACGCTGGACGCGCTACGGTGCCCTGGATCCCCTCAACAGCTACCCATTCAACAAGAAGGCGAAACCAGATGTCGTAGTCATCAATCTCGGCACCAACGACTTCGCCTATCAGGAAGGTATCCGCGGCCCTATTGATCCTTCCAAGTTCACCGCCGCGATGGTGGACTTTGTGAAGACCGTCAAGTCACGCTATCCCAAAGCGGTGTTCTTCCTCATGGACTCACCCATGCTGAGTGATACCTATCCTACTGCCGAGGATGCACAGAAGACGACGCAGACTAGGGCGCTCGAAGCTGCTATTGCGCAGCTGAAGACCAACACAAACATTCAGCTTGTGCACTGGCCGACTCAGGGGGCCGATGTTGGGTGTGATTTCCATCCCAATGCTGCAACTCACGCGGCCGAGGCGGATGTTCTTGCTGCGGCTCTCGCGAAGGAGATGGGGTGGTAGATCCAGATATGTTACCACATATACATCGCTAAAGACCGTTACATGCTCATACACTAGATTGGCTGTATATGACTTCAGTTGTAGTCAACCGTCTGTTAGCTGCAATTCCATGTTGTCGTCGTCTCCATTGTATATGTGGCCATCCGCAGTTCAACCTAAATCAATCTTCGCCATCATCCTCATAGTCGGAAAAGGCAAAACCAACCTCATCACCATGTGATTCATCCCGAAAAGCATGCTCCTCATCCTCCTTACCATCCCAACAGAAGCTAGGCGAACAACTCTCATCCTTCCCCTCAACAGCCAGAACGCTCTCCAGAGGGGATCTAGGACTCCTCTCGGGTGGTTTCTGTCACCTATTATCAGTCGTTATAGCAGCACCTTGCTTAGTCCATCCGACTCCATCGCAAGTGCCAGGTACCCACTGAAATATAAGGGCGTGGAATTGGCAAAAAGTCACGTTACTGCAAATACAAAGCGATGATGAGATAGGAATTGGTTTTAAAATGTGTAAGTGGTAGCAGCATTTTTGAACCAACGTGAGGCGAACTCTGTCTAAAAACCCACCCTCGATCCAAATTGATTCGAAGCACCGCGACCACAAAAAATGGAGCTCTCCAAGAAAAGTTCCCTCTTGGTACCCCCTACCTAATTATTCGCCGTCTTGTCGTTGTAGTAATGGATAGTTTGATCGGCACACCCGCTCGGCGTTTGATACAAGTAATTCCCTAGGTTGATATACATCTTCTGGCCCGTACAAACATACCACGCACTCTTATTCGGCCTATTCACGCCCGCAGCACTCCATTGCAAGTCGTCGCCACCCCAAGCAAACGTGCCGTACGTGTTCTTGCTCTCAGAAAATGTGACTGCGAGCGACATGTCGTTGATGGACCGTTCTTCTGATACGTTGGCGTAGAGCAGTTTGACGGGCTCGCCGGGTGCGGAAACGAGCTGTACGAGTTGGCCGGATACGACTTGGAACTGCCCTGCCTTAGTGTAGTCGCCTAGGACGGCTGGCCCCGTGGAGAGGATCGGCGAGGTTTGCATGTACTTGTGAAAGTTTGGGGCTGCGACGCCACGGATCCAGAGGTACCCGCTTTGAAGCGTTCGTCCTGGGCCGGTTCCGGATGGTGTAGTGGTCACGACTGGTGTACCTGGGGAGACTGTGGTCGGTTTTGCAGACGAGATGGGTTCGGGAAGTGGTACTGGAGCAGCACCCGGTTGGCATTGCGAATAATATTCACTAAAGATCATTAGCACCCCGAAGCAACAAAGAGGTGAATTGGCAACACACTTGATCTTCACACAGCCAGCGCCAGCGTTGCATGTCGTTTCTCCAGACCAATTCTTGCCTCCGCCTATATGCGGGTTAGCGCCTGCATTCCCATATCTGAGTAATAAACGTACATTGTTGCCAATCACCAACAGCAGCATATGCAGTTCCGGCTAACAAAGTTAGCAGAGCAGAAGTTGAGCAATGCATCTTTGAGAAGGAAATTGCAATGTCAATTCCAAGGACAGTAAAGTTTCAGGATAGGCTGCCGGACGGACAGTCGACCCGGAAGCACACAACAAGGCCATCATATATTTTCCCTTGTAGCTTCTAGAACACGTACCATGTGATACCAGATATAGTTTTGCATCGTATATATTTTCCGGACCGTGACCGCCGCGTAAATTGGATAAAGTACCCTAGGGCGTATAAGCGAACACCTGTCCAAGAGCATCCGGGATCGCGGTACGCTTGGACGACCGTAGATTGCTGTTCTGAGTAGCCAAGCTCGACTAACTAAAGGTTATGTTCTTGGTCGCGGGGAGCGACGCGGAGAGTGAGCGGCCGAGCCTCAGAACCCAGGTATAAAATTCTGTCGCGTGGCATCATACCTCAATAATCTTGATCGCGTATAGAGAGCCTGAATCGCATTCCCGGATCCTGCACTACAAGCCCTGTTGCTGCTATTGGCGCTTTTGCGTTCCGGTCTCGATTGTATGCCGTGATGTGAGGCTCTCGCGATGTTCGTGGTGCGTGCATGGTCGTCCGTCCTCCCATCCCAAATGCAACAGAAGGACTTCCTCACTCGCCCTCAGTAACCCCACTAATAGGTTCGGGCCTTGCTGAAAACACAACCTTAAACCTCACCACCTCAACAATCTCCAGCTCCTCCTCATTCGCACCTTCTCCATCTTGCCCCTCAACACCACCCATAACAGTATCCCCTCCCGCAGGCCGTTTCCGCATCACCCCAATCGGCTTGCCCAGTTTCTTACATTCGCCCGTCATGCGCTGCCCCTTGCCAATATACAAGTACACGCGCTTCATCCATTTGGTGTCGCTTGCATCGTTGATGTCCGGATTGTAGAGCGGGAAAACAAGTTTGCCGACTTGGGTTGAGAGTTGGGAGGCGTCAGGGGGCGTCGGGAAATGGATTGTGCCTTGGATTTCGACGAGGGCGAGGCCGGACGGCGTGTGGAGGAGTGCTGGGAGTGGGTTTTCGGGGAGTGAGTGTGCGCGGGTGGGGCCGGGTAGGTGGAGGGGTATCGATGGCATCTTATGGGTAGTTCAAATACGGTAAATTGTTGGAGTGAAGTTTGTGGCAGTGCTCGCTGGAGGAAAAGAATTATGGTCGCAGTCGTGTGAAATGGCCGAGGATAAGGTACCTACGGTACGCGACGCGCCGAGTTTTGGCGAGGCGCGACCGCGCACAACATGACGACACTAACAGGACAAATTTATCTTCGAGATTCATTCCATCATGACTACTTAATTAGTATCTTAGTAGCAGTAGGTGAAGCGCTGCTCTTGCAGATATCTAAGCCCTCTTTCCAAACACCTTGTCGAAGCCGGTGAGAGTCAACCGGTACCTGACGTTATCGTTCTTGTACACACGCTCGACCGCCTGCTTGACACCATCTTCGCTGAGTTGGATCTCCTCCACCCAACTCTTGATGTTCTTCTCTGAAGCAAGCTTGAACATTTCCTCCATTTCGGGTCTGTTACCGATATGCGATGCGCCCATGTAACAACCGTTGGGTGCGAAAACCTGAGCGTTGATGCTTGGGAGCGGGTTGTCTGGGAACCCGACCATGTGGAAGGTTCCATTGACCTTCAAGATAGAGAAGTACTCAGAAAGATCGAACTTGTCGGTAGCATCGGCGGCGTTGATGACAAAGTCAAAGTGGAACTTCCATGGCTCCGCCCAACCCTTCTCCTTGGTGACGATGAAGTCCTTTGCGCCCATCTTCATCGCATCTTCCTTCTTGTCGGGAGAGTGCGAGATGACATATGTTTCGGCGCCCATGGCTACAGACCAGAGAAGACCAAAATGACCAAGCCCTCCACTATGGTTGGATTAGTCCATGATCGATTGCAGTATTGGGCAAAACTTACAGTCCGATGATGCCGACCTTCTTACCAGGTCCTGCTCCTAACCTCTTCAACGGCGAGTATGTGGTCAGGCCAGCGCACAGCATAGGCGCTGCGAGCGCAGTGTCGATGTTGTCTGGGATTTTGAAGACGAAGTACTCATGACCTCGAATATGGCTGGAGTATCCACCCTGAGAAAGAGTACCGTCGGAGTGCTTAGCTCCGTATGTGTCGACTTGGTTGGGACAGTAATTTTCCTGGTCGTTCTTGCATTGATTGCAGGTAAGGTCGGCACCGATCTGAGCTCCAATCCCAGCGCGGTCGCCAACCTTGACTCTGCTGACCTTGTCACCGACCTTGACAACCTTGCCGATAACCTCGTGTCCTACGCAGAGAGGAAGGGGGATCTCCTCTCCCCATCCACCAGTGATCATGTGGACATCTGAAGCGCAAACACCGCAAGCGTCAATTGCGATATCGACGTCATACTCCTCAAATTTTTTGAGGGGCAGCTAAGTTCATGTGAGTACGATGGACGGAACAACAATGGACAAGCTCACTGACCTCCTGGCGCTTGAAGGTGCTCCAGTTTTTGATATCGGTGACGGCGAAGGCGTCGGTGGTTTCTGGGTAAGGCATCTTGATGTCTGTTACGGAGGATTGGGGTATATATTGTATAGGAAAAGAAAGTTGCAAAGTTATAGAGGCAGGTGTTGAGGGGTAGTGAGACGTATTTGAGCGCCAGCATCTCCGGCAGCTCCCGGGGTGTTCAAATCAGTTGGCGTCGCTATTCGCCAGTGAGGTCATAACAGTGGACAATATCTAGGGGCTCCCGTTGACATGATTGGAAGAACAGAAGCTACAAGAGGCTCTCTGCTGGGTTCGCGCGTTGTACTTTTTATCTTTCGTCACCGACGCGTCAATGATCGCAATTTAAGCGTCGCATCCGGGGTCAGCGAACGGTGGCAGTGGTGAAGACTAGACGCAAAGCCGCTCGACATCGTGGTGGCCAATGATTCGAACCGTTTGTTAGATGGTTCCGATCTTCCGATCTATAATCGCTATGTCATCCCGCATGCACAGCTCCAGATGTCCAGTTCGCCCTTCCAGCTTCGTGGTTCTGGTAATACTGCTGTCGCCCGGGCCTAGACTCGTTATGACAATTTTGTCCTTCTAATTCCGATCGAGGAAGGTTGTGCCCACGTCATCGTCTTTATCTTCACTCAAATGTCATTCCTCCCCCTTTTTGGCGTCTATTGATGCGCCGACGAATCATGATTTTCCTGATAGGTTCGTAACTATCCACCCTGCACCCAAAAGGCTCGCGATCACGAAAGGATCGTAAGGGTTGCGGGCTTCCGACTCGAATTGGAACGAGAAAGCGGTGTTCCGATATTCCGAGTCGTTCCGATGCCAAATAAAATATCTTCCACTCGTTTTGGGCAGCGTGCGCGGTTCGCAAAATGTCTTTTTGGGCACAAAAAGGGTGTAAATGGCTGCGCATCTCTTAAACAGGATGATTGCGGCAGATTCAGCCACGGACTTCCATGGCCTTTGCGGTGTGCAGCCTGGGAGCGGTACGCGGCTGGAATTTTGATGTTCTCCTGGTGTCGGAACGGCCGGAACATTCCGAATCCCGTCAAAAACCCGCACACTCGCAGCTCGCCGTAGCAGTACCGCATTTCATCCACTTAATTAACAGGTACTCAGAAGTTGAACCAATCAACAGCCCAAATCCCAACTTTTTGTTTGTGTTCGTAAATCAGCGTTGGTCAATATAACTCGGTGGAATCATGCAGCACCCGTCTCTGCCGTCTTAAAAGCGGTCAGACCTGAAACAGCGAAAGCCCGCCAGCAGGAACGTGTGTTGCCACGTGTTTTATTAGCATGGCATATCTGTCGCACTGTGTTTGTCTCCAGAAACTCTAGGCATGTGTACGGAGTAGTCTCGGGTGCTTAGTACTGCTGAAATCAACAAGCTGTCTGAGACGATGCTTATTAGCTCTCAGCGCATATGAGAAGCACTCAACATGCCGTGCAGCTAAGCTTTAATTTCCCCGCGTGACAGCAGCCCGCCGACCCACACTCCCCAAGCTCCCCAACACCACTACGCCACTACCCCATACTTCCCCAGCTTACTGACTCATGAATTGCCCTTCAAGACTCCCATAGCTGACTTACACAGTAGCTCGATCCACCTGCTCTCCGGTACTTTGATACCGAGTTTAATCATGAGCAGCCGTGTCGTCTTGGCCCAGCCACAGGGGTGAATACTTCCCAGGCCCTTCCAAGAAGACAGTCTATCACCTACAGTGTAGTGATACATACGGGATTGTCAGCAATCAGCGTATGTTGTGTTACTCTGAGTACCCATGGAAATCTGGCTTCGCCTCATTCTAGCATACAATATACAACCCTGGAAGGACATGAGCGGTCTCAGACACAAAACCACTCCCATCCATCCCTCTGCCCACATAACCTTCCCCACATCCAGATGGGCGAAGCCGCCAAGAAACGTCTGCTATTGGCTACAGACGAGCGGAGAGTATCTGATTGTGGGGCCAACAACCCGGGTGCCTGCACAGAGGACTTGGCAATACTCCGTTCGGCAGATGGGTAAGATGGGTAAATCACTTTCGTATTCAACCAAGTCTGGGCAGGCAATCTTCAAGGTATAAGGTAGACCATGGGTTGCCTCGACATAGGCCGCTGTAGGTCAGGACCTAGCCTTACGTTACTCGTTCTTTGAGCCCGAAGATGTCAGACAACAATGGATACACGTGGCGCGACCACTCGCGGTTGTTCCTTGCATGCGGAGTTGTCATCCTGAGTCCATTTCAGTATGGATTCGATTTTGGTATGATTGGAGGACTGCAGGCCATGGTGGGATTCTTGCAGGTACGCTCCACCTGAACAATCTCCTTCCCAAGAGTCATAACTGATTTTCGATGTAGGTTTTTGGATATCGTAGCGAAAAGTCACCTACAGGATGGAATATCGACACGGAAAGACAGCAGCTCATCTCCTCACTCATGACACTCGGAGCCTTCATCAGCGCCGCCACCGCTGGAGTCCCATCCACCCGGTTTGGACGACGCATGTGCCTGGCCGCAGCCTGTGTTACTTGTTTCGTCGCCAATATCATGATGATGGCGACTGAGAACATCGCAGCGCTCTACGCCGGACGTCTGATTATCGGCCTAGCGAACGGCTACTTCATGACCTTCTCACAGCTTTATCTGCAGGAGAGCAGTACGGCAGAGCTTCGCGGCGTGTTTCTGACTGGCTTCAACTTCTTCGTCTCATTTGGAACCCTGATCGGTACCATTGTCGACTGGGGTACCGCAAAACGACCAGACAAGTCCGCTTACCTCATTCCGCTAGGTCTCATCTACGTATTCCCCTTTATCATCATCTGCACGATATTTTTCATCCCAGAGAGTCCCCGTTGGCTCATCCTTCAGGACCGCTTTGAGGATGGCGTAAAAGCACTCGAGTGGCTACGCCCGAAGCGTCACGACTCCCGTGCGGAAGCCACTGCGATTCTAGCAGCGATAGAAAAGGAGAGGGAGTCAAGCTCCGGTATTGGATGGCTTGACATGTTCAGCAATCCTGTTGATCGCCGCCGTACTTTCCTCGCAGTTTCTGCTGTCCTGCTACAAGCAGCATCAGGTGCCATGTTCATCATTGGTAAGACCCGACTCTTGAACCTGTCTCCTCAGAAACCTTTGCTAACAATCCCAAGCATATAAAGCGTACTTCCTCTCAATGGCCAAAGTTAGCGACCCCTTCGCTATGTCCAATGTTCTGTCCGCCATCAGCATCCTAGCCTTCATCGCGAACTCGTGCATCGTCGTACGGTACGGTAATCGACGTGTCCTTCTCATGTCCGGTCTCCTCGTCTGCGGCATGCTACAACTCATAATCGCCGTCGTATACCACCAAGCGCCGGATGCGAAGGCAACGGGCAAGGTCACCGTTGGTCTTACCGCCATCTACATGTTCAGTTACAACGGCATGATTTCAACCTACGCCTGGCTGTCTGGTGGTGAAATCCCTACACAGCGCCTCCGCTCTCATACGTTTGGTCTCGCGGCCAGTGTCGGGTTCGTCGGTGCGTGGGTCACAACCTTCACGGCGCCCTACTTCATCAACCCACAATCCATGAACTGGGGTCCTCGATACGGTTTCATCTGGGCACCGTCGTGCGCCATCGCTGCCACATGGGTGTTCTTCTTCCTTCCGGAAGTCAAGAACAGGACGCTGGAGGAGATTGATGAGATGTTTGAAGCGAGGTTGGGGGCACGTAAATTTAGCAGTTACAAGTGTGTGGGTCTTGCGAGGCACGACGAGGAGGGAACAGACAGGAAGAGTATGGAGAAGGAGAAGGAAATTTCTGTTTTTCGAGATGAGAAGGTTGCTGCTGAAACGAGTGTGGCGAGGGATTAGGGGGTACATGGATGGGGTGCACCGTGCACAGAGCAAGATAGCGACTCAGACCATGATGGGATGCACTAGTGTATTTGGGAAGTGATAATTTGATATCGTACCATCGTGGAAAGATATTCTCTTGCAACGAGAAATTGGACTGCGCTTCCAGCCTCCTCTATCAGCGGTACCCCGCATCGTCAGTGCGGGGTCGTACTTGACAGAATTACCGAATCGGGTATGCCGTGAACCAGTGCACATGCTCACCATTCAGAAGAGTGGGACACGATCCTCTGGAGGTCAATCGGCAAGATGCTTGCGGGATTTGAGGGGAGAGCTTCATTTTAAATATGGGAGGCGAAGCCTGCTCTGGCGTCCTCTCCGTCTCTATCGTTTCTTTCTTCGCTTTTGCCAGTCTCTTAACTTTCTCCAAATCGTCCTATATACCTAGATATTGAGCTGTCGGTCTACGGGAGTATTGCGAAGGTAAACAATTTATTAGCAGTATGGTATCAGCGGAGACTTTCGAGCCCCCTCCACCAGGCCAAGGAAAGATGAACGCGCTTCGGTTCCATGGCCAGAATGACTTGAGATACGAGGAGATCCCGATACCGCAAGTTGGAGATGGCCAAGTCAAAGTCAAACCAGCATGGGTAGGAATTGTAAGTGACTCCAAAGGAAAAAGTGCATACAAATGAGACATAGACTGACATTACACCTGCATCTTTAGTGCGGAACAGGTACGAGGACATTCCTTTTGAAAGGACAAAACTTGCGTTGACTAACACATCCAAACAGATCTGGTATGCAAATGAAGCAAGACCTCGAAAAGCCACTGGCGTCAATCTGTCAGACTAACTTTCGAGGTATAGCACGAATGGCACGGCGGAGCCAACCTGTGCCCAACGACGCCCCACCCCATCACCGGCGAAACCGTCCCCTTAACATTCGGCCACGAGTTCAGCGGCACGATAGAAGAAGTAGGCAAAAACGTGACCGAGTACAAACCCGGCGACCGCGTCGCAATCCAACCCATCATATACGACAACACATGCGGCGCCTGTGCCGATGGACTACAAAACTGCTGCTGGTCCAACGGCTTCATCGGCCTCTCAGGCTGGGGCGGCGGGCTCGCCGACCACATCGTGGTGCCAACATCGACACTCTACCGGCTCCCAGACAACGTCCCCCTCGAGATTGGCGCACTCGTCGAGCCGCTAGCCGTAGGCTGGCACGCAGTGAAGATCAGTCCATTCAAGACGGGCGACGTAGCCCTCGTGCTGGGCGGCGGACCGATTGGTATCTCCACGATACTCGCGCTGAAAGCAAAAGGGTGTGAGCAGATCATCGTATCAGAAGTGAGCAAGAAGCGGCAAGAGTTCGCGAAAACGTTTGGCGCGCATCATGTCGTTGACCCCAGCAAAGAAGATCTGGTAGCGCGGTGTCGCGGCCTCACTGCTAATCAAGGTGTCCATGTCGTGTACGACTGTGCCGGTGTACAGGCGGCTCTCGACCAAGCTGTACACGCTACGCGACCCCGTGGCTGCATTGTCAATATCGCGATTTGGGAGAAGCCGTGCACGATTAATACGAATGATTTTAACTTCAAGGAGAGGATGTATATGGGTATTGCGACCTATCAGGTTGGTGACTTCCAGGAGGTGATTGATGCGTTGAGTCGGGGGGATATGGATCCCAAGGAGATGATTACTAGGAGGATTGGGTTGTCGGAGGTGGTTGAGGAGGGGTTTAGGCGGTTGATAGAGGATAAGGATAATCAGGTGAAGATTTTGGTTCGGGTTGGTGGCGGGTAAGAACGGGGGCATATTAATATGTGTACATAGTATGTGTGTGTGCGGAAGGGAAATTTGTGGGTATTAAACACACTGTATTCCAAGAAGTTCTCAATAATACATGGCACGAAGTAGTGAAAGTCGCGCGCGGAGAACTTTTTCGGGGGGCAGAAAGGCAGCGGATGCAATCAGCGGGAAAGAAACCCGCAGCGATTGGTCATAACTACGACGAAGGGCTGACATAGGTAGGTAGCACGTGACAGCGAGCGGGCCCGGTACTCGTTCCGTGACAGGCTCAGGAAGCCGACCGTTCCTGGGTGCTTGTTCATGATAATCGGGGCGGGTACATAGTCGACGATAGTAAGCGTTAGAAAATGTCAACGGTCTTGAGTGCAGATGTGCAAGGCGAAAAGTATGCAGATGGAAGCTAGCCGTTTTGGGTTAGATCTGCACCGCCGCTTGGCGAAACATTTTGGCCTTGCGGGCTCGTTATCGATAGACGCCCACCGGGAATCTTTTCAACTACAAGACACGATGCCGGCACCGACAGCCCTCCAGCGCAGGCCTGAAGAGTTCGCAGACCATGTCGCCATGGAAGCCGCCGCCGTCCCACTCCCTGCCGAAGCCGACGGGGAGCTCATCTCCATGAACCTCGACCCAGTCGCCGCCGCCCAAGATGCACCACCAGCGCCTGCCGAAGATACCCCCATGACGGACGAGAGCGGGAAACCCAAATTCCCTGCCGCCAAGTCGATTCCGCTCGCCTTTCGCCGTGAGCAGCGCAAGGTCGCCATTCCGCCGCATCGAATGACGCCGCTCAAGAACGCTTGGCTGAAGATATATGTGAGTGGTTACGCCGAGGTGGAGGACCATGCACATGTGCTATATCTATAGCTGTGCGCCGTGGGGACATAAACTGACACGTCATAGCCGCCTCTCGTAGAGCACCTCAAGCTTCAGGTCAGAATGAACACCAAAACCAAAAGTGTCGAGCTTCGGACTTGTGCGTTCAAATTTGTCTTGGGAAGTCACTCGCAGCACTAACGCGGCGCAGCAAACGCTACAACCGACACGGGGGCTTTACAGAAGGGCGAAGATTTGTAGGCTCAATTTCGCATGCCATCATTGTTGAGCCATGGGTCTGTGGCTTCCCTCAAGACAGCGCTAACCTATATAACCCTCCAGTGTGAAAGCATTCAGCCTTGGGTTCGACGTAGATGACGCTATCGCGCTGCTCCGCTTGGACGACCTCTATATCGGTATGTATCTATCACCTTCCTATCTACAAACTATACTAACATCCCGTAGTACGTAAACGCCTGCTCCGCCGTCCTCCCATCTCTCCAATGATCATCTACTGACACGGTGCCCCTTGCTTAGGAAACATTTGAGATAAAAGATGTAAAGACGCTGAATGGTGAAGCACTTGGAAGAGCAATTGGACGAATCGCTGGCCAAGGCGGAAAGACCAAGTTCGCAATCGAGAACGCGTCAAGAACAAGAAGTACGTGCTCTCTGTGCGAGGACATCATGACAGACTGCTAACGTCGGACAGTCGTACTGGCAGATCAGAAGATCCACATCCTTGGTGGCTTCAAGAATATACACATTGCGCGCGAGTCCATTGTTAGCTTGATCTTGGGACAGAACCCGAGCAAGATGTATGGCAACCTACGAACAATTGCGGGCAGGATGAAGGAGAGGTTCTAGAAAGGTGCCAGGAAGGATCAAAGACGATGATGTGCATTTCCATGGCGTTAAGGTGGAGGGTCTGACGGAAAAGCGGTATACCATCTGACATGATTTCATGCCTGGAACACGATGGAGTAGCGATAGATAGATTTATACAGGCATATTCGATGAAACTCGAGAAATCTAGTCATGTCCAGCAAGGTTTCAGCGTGCATCTCATACGTTCCAATGTTGTTCCCTGTATGCTCAAGCTGTTCATGCACCAAGTCTATGCCTTGTGCTTCGCGTTCTTCTTCCCCTTCCCCTTGCCACTCATCAACACTTTGAATCCATCCACGCTCTTGTCCGCCTCCCTCAAAACAGTACTCGACCTAAAACTCTACCCCTTGATCTATACACTCTAGATAAAGAAGTACCCTGACGCCTAAATGTATGAATTAAGAATACACCCAGGCGACGCCAACAAAAACAAAACGAGGGTCCGCATACATGCAGTTACAAACAGCAAAACGGCGGCAAGCATGGATATCGAGGTACGGACGAATGGGCGAGCTTAAGACGTGTCACAGCGCCTGGTCAAGCAAATAGTGGGTGCTCGATGGAAAAAAGCGGATTTGGTGGGGAAAGAGCGTTTGGTGTTACGTAGGCGTATTCCAGTTGGGGTCATGCGGGCATCTCGTGGGTTTGTGTTTTTTCGAGGGCTGGGGATGGGATTCGATTGGGTGTGATGATGATGATGATGGTAATGGTACGGAAGTCGAAGACGTGGGTCAAACGTAGTAATGAGCTCAAGCCAGGCGAGGAAAGGTGAAACATTGAAGTCATATATCATTCCATTGGTGGATGCTTCCTACTTTGCATCATGTTCCCGATATGGACAAACTATGTCACCCAATGTATGTAAGTATGTATGTCAACCGTCCATGTACTGAAGCCCCATCTCATATCTCCATGTATCTCAAAGCATATACTCCACAATCCAAAACAAGGCTCACCCGCCCATCAAAGAGTGCTAGTTGGCGATTCCCAAACAGCACTCACACACTCTCTGTTCATGGAACAGAAGCGCCGGCGGTACCGCACAGAACGGCGACGACAGACCCGACCAACGTGCACATGGGCTGTAAGGGCCAGTCGCAGCCATGCACAGGATCCTTGCCCCAGTGGCCGGGAGCGCAGTAGACGAATGGACATGTTCCCTTTGCGGGGACGCCGGCGAGGTAGCGCAATACGTCCTGGAAGGGGGCACCGTCTTCTGCGCTTAGGTTGTCTGCTGATGTTAGTACACGATCTCTAGCAGGGCGATCCGTATGGTTTGTGGGGTGGGCACTTACACCACATGTAGCCGGTGTGGCCGTCGACGGAATACTCGACTTGGTAGACATTGGGTTCGAATGACTTACGCCCGACCTTGACTGTACGTATGTGTTAGCGACACCTTGATCCACAAGATGAGCGAAGTAATAGTCAAAGCTAGAAGGAGTGGTAAAGGGCTGGGTAAGTCAGGAACAATAAGTACGTACTGACATGCCCACACTGATTGGGCGTGGCGTAGACAGGGGAGTGGTAGGCCTCACCCGGCTTGATTTCCTCCTCTGGGTAATCACCAAACTTTGGGCAATCAGTCTCCGGTGGTTTGTCAGGGTTGGAGGTGAATTCGGCGACGGTGAGGCGGACGTAAATTGAGTACGGACATCGGTTCCAGACATGGCCACTGACTCGGTGGTGTGCGGGAAAGCCGCCGGCAACGCTGATGGAAGCCATCTGGGCACCGGGCCCAATTTTCGAGGCCATGGAGATTCCTGAGGAGAAGACATGGCTCCAGTCCTTGGACATGGCGCCATCGTTGAGAGAGACCGGTGATGCGCTTGTAGAGGTGGCCAGGAAGATGGTCCCAACTGATGGTGGTTAGCAGGGAACGAACCATGAAAGTGGCACGACGGCCTACCGGCGGAGAGCATGTAAGCGAAGTACATGATGCTCGTTTGTTTGTAGATCTGTCAGGATCTGAAAGATCTACGAGCTAGTAGTGATCGGTCTGAAAGATCGAATGCTATATATAAGACTCGGGAAGATCTGCCGATGAGAGAAGTCGAGGCTGGTGTAGAAGGAAGGAAGGAGGAGATCAAGAATGCCACGTTATATAAGCAACAAACCTGCGCCATCGATGACGCCGCTTTCATGGTAAGTTGGTACCTCACACCGCTGCAGCCCTCACGAGACTCGTGCATGTGAAGCAGAAGCCGGTCAGTACTCGGACATAGGGTCGCCGATTGACTCGAAGATTTTCAGGCAAAGGCTCTGTTTGCTGCCGAAATGAGAGGAGAGAAAATGATAGCCCGGTGATTGTCATGTTGCTTGGGAAGATCTTGGCAAAAAGGTCGTCGATTGGTCACGGCAGGTGTGGGTGATGGATCATGGAATCATGCTCGGTTTGAATGGTAAAATGTGTTCTCTCCTAAGTCTTCTCCGTTCGATGTCGAAACGCGGTCCACTAAAAGTGTTCTCTCACAGCATAGTCTTGGCAGCGTGCCATCCCGCAGCCCAATGCCAAAGCCTCGCATCCACCGTCTTGCCCTCCTGATCGTACTTGACCAAACGATCATACAGCTCATCAAGGGGCACAACCACGCGCTCGATGAACTCGCCGTCATCCAGCGCCTGCTCTGGCTCCTTGGCACCTTCCTCCAAATTGACCTCCACCGTGGCCAGCTGCATATTGGCGGTGCTCAGACCCGGATCCGCCACAATGGTCGGGCTGATAAAAGCCAGCTTGCCCTTGTAGCCCGTCTCTTCGTGCAGCTCCCGTACGCTGGCCTCACTGGGTGACTCCTTGTCGTCGATGAGGCCAGCGGGGAATTCCACGCAAACGGCATCGACGGGCGGGCGGTACTGCAGGATGATGATGGTGGACGGCGGGCGCAAGGGGTGGCGGAGTATGGTGCTGATGGCTACTGCGTCGACGCCGGTGGCTTTACGCGTCTTGCGGGCCGCGGCTTCCCACAGGCGGTCTTTGCCTGTCTGGTCCTGCCACGATATCTTCTGGAACGCCACCCACTTTGCTTCGCTCGCAGGCAGCTCCTCGACTTTGACCACCTTCGGTTCTTGCGGCATGTTGTAGGCTGCGCGGAGACGGTGGTGCCTGTGAAAGGTGCGCGACGGTTGGGGAATCGAGTTGCGGAGAGGAGGCGAGCTTCTTATGCTGGGGCTTAAGGAGGCTAGTGAGTGTTTTGAGAGTATTGCAATCGGAATTGGCTTTCTGCACATTGGCAATGCATATGTCGAGGTACCTAATGAAGGTGGTAGATACTGACGTCGAACATGTCGTCACCCCGCAGCGCGTCATTCACGAAGTCACGTGCGACAACTCTTAGTCTGGAGTGTGCACCACTGCTCTGTCTCTGGCTCTCTCCCTCTCTCTTAGAATGCACTAGTATTGCTGAAAACCTGGTTGACAGGTCTGAGAGCATAGGCACATGTAACGGGCTAGCCAGGGATCTTTTTAGCTACACTAACTAGGTAGTTGACACCCATCGTGCCATGATAGCGTGTATACCGCCAAGCACAACTCACTCACGGACATCCTCAGTTTGCAGTTTGCCATGTTGGAGTATCACAAAACACTCGTCTCCTCACCCACACGCAGGCGTCTTCCTAACATCCACAAGCCTAACCATCAACGGACTCTTCTCCCACGTACTATACGCCTTGAGCCCCTCATACTCATTCGCCGGATCCCAAAGCCTCGCCCCGTCCGCAAACTCGAGGTCAAAATTCCACAGCAGCGCACCCAAGATAAGCCTCAATTCCACATACGTCAAGTTCCTTCCAATACATCCCCTCGGACCCGTAGAGAACGGCTGTGCCGCCTTTCTAACATCGTTGCTGTACCTGGCTTTGGACTCGGGCGTATTGAGGAGAAAGCGCTCCGGGACAAACGAGTCCGGGTCACAGAAGTTGGAGGCCGCGTGCGAGGCGCCCCACGAAGACACGCATACCGATGTGTTCCCTGGCACAAAGTAGCCGTCGATTAGGGCGCCGCCTGCGGGTACGGTGCGGAGGAGGCCGATGGGGACGGGTGGGAAGATGCGGAGCCCTTCCTCGATGCAGGCGTTCAGGTAGGGTAAGCTTCCTAGTACGTCCATGTTGATGTCTGCTGCGGTTTTGCATGCGCCCCGAACCTCATCCTTCAACTTCTTGAATTTTTCGGGATTCCGCAATAGATAATTGGTTAACCCACAGAGCTCTGTAGCCGTTGTCTCGCTGCCTGCTACAATGAATAGTGCTGCGTTCATGATTACTTCGTCGTCGCTCACTTCGTTCTTCTTTTCGCGCTGCTTCAAGATGTACCAGATGAAGTCGCGATGATCCGTCTTCGTCTGAAGCCGTTTTACCGTCTTCTCGGTCGAATTGTGTAGATGGCGGAAACGGCGCTCGCGGACGGCCTTGGGGATGCACCACATGAGGAACTTCTGTGCCAAGGAGCCTGGTTTAGCGTAGCGGCGGGTTGCTTGTTCGATTGCACCGGATTTGATGGCTTGGTAGATGAGGACAACCCAGTGTGCAGATTCGCTGCCTTCGCCTGGGATTGTGTTAGTAGCTATAGCCTATGTGAAGTTCTGCTTCCGAGAAACAGCCTTGCCTACCTTCTCTCAAGCAGCCAAAAGGCTCCCCAAAGCTCAAGTCCCCGATGATATCAAACCTACGTCGCCAGCCATCCACGGTCAGTCTCAGGGCAATCGGTCTATGCAGGTTACTAACGTGCAGAAGTTGAACCAGGATACCATATTCGCCGGCTCGCCCTTATGGGCCATCTCCCTCAGTCTGGTGACAAAGAGATCAACATAGCCCCACAAAATCGGCTCTTGCTCCATCAACGCCCGTTTGGAAAAAGCATGATGGAGCGCCCTCCTTTGCCTCGCATGATGAATGTCAGGCGCCATAGTCAGGTTCGTCGCTCCAGGTATCGCTTCCACAGCGCCAACATGGATAGGATCTTTGTCCATCGTCGTCAGTCCGACACGGTGCCCGTAGATGTCTTCCCAGGCTTTCGCGGTGTTGAAGGAAAGTTCATTGGGCATCACGCGAACGACAGGTCCATACTTGTCATGATGGATCTTGTAGTCCGAATGGATTCGGCCGCGTAGCAAAGAGATGATTGATGGTACAGGCGAGATGCGCCATAACAGAGGGCCGGGGTATTTGGCGAGGGGATGTAGTGCAAGATTGTAAATGGCTGTCAAAAAGGCGAATGCTATACACTAAGGCTTGTGAGACTTTTTGTACGAGTAGGGGAAATGGCACACGTACGGCGATTGGTAATCCGACCGCGACCAGTTGTTGGAGCTGCTTTTCGTCTATAAGACCCATAGTGAAGGTTCGTTCGCTACTCAGCATACCCGAGCAGGCGAAGACAGAGGCCACAAACCAAAGAGACAAAAACGGCAACGAGCAGTTTAGTTATAAGGGAAAGTCGGGAAACATGGAATAGCCACCTGGGTGTGCAATTGGATGGATCCTGAGTGGTCCCTGTCCCCACGGGCGGAAAACACCGCAACTACAGGAGCGTTGTGCTCCGTCATGCCTCGAAGTGGCGCTTTCTGGGGAAAGGAAATTCCCGACCTTCCGACATGCAGTTAAACAGACGCCAGCGTGGACTTACAAATTTTCTGTTTATTGAAGTGAATTACATTGGCTGCGACTTGAAGCACATAGGTTAGTGTCTCGTAGCTCTCCAGATGTTTATTCTTGTGTTACGCTGACTGATGGTACTCGGGGTAGTGTCACGATGTTGATGAGTTCAGTTTCCGGGTGTCGAATATGTTATAGTGCGATGGCTGCAGCGTGGAGGCCCCGCATGTTGATTCCGTGCAGGATTTTCGATCGACGAACGAGTAGGATGGCTACGTGCGAGGACGAATCGGGTATGCAGCGAGTCGTGTGCCGAGCTTCCGCGCCTGGAGCTAGAATCTCTCCGAGTCGTGAGACTGGAAAAATGAGCTAATTAGCTAGCAGCGCTGCAGGCCACAGAATCCGGCGTTTCAGAAGGATTTTGCTAACATTGAGCAATGCCGAAGATGCTGGAGGCTTTGGGTATATTACGAGTCCATATGTACACACCTATGGTTGTACTGCAACAGGCGGCGTTATGAGCGCCTTTGCACTTACATCCTTGACAGCCTGGAACCAGATATTGCCCATATGGAAATACCCAGCATATGACCTGTGTGTGTTAGCTAGGTACCCGTCTCTCTTACACTTGATCATACACCACTTACGGATGCAGCCCGTCGACCAACTCCTCAGGTCCAACAACGCTCTGATCAACCACCACAAGCTTGAAGCCCTTCTCCACTCTCTCCTCCACTAGCCGCGGTATCGCATTGTTGAAGATGTTGACGTTCGCTCTCGTCTGCGTCTTCTGTGCCTGTATAATCTTGGCAACAAGTATAACAGCGTCCGGACACGTCTCCAGGACATGGTCAAGCAAGCTTCCCAGCCGCTTCGGCGCGTCTCTCCACCTCTCCTCGGCTGTCTCCGGGCGACTCAGATCGGTGGTACCAGCATGCAGTAGCACGACGTTCGGGCGCATCTCCAGCCCCGCCTTCATCGCTCCCATGATCTGACTGAGCGTGAAGCCCGGATGCCCTTCGTTGTCGTTGTTTGGCATGAGCCCGGAATGCTGGGTGCCGACCAAGTTGACCGACCTGTAGTGCGCGTAGACGAGTTCATGAAGCAGTGGCGCACGATAGCCGTTTGTGCCATTTTCTAGGTTCGCAGGCTGCCATCCCCATGTTATTGCGTCCCCGAGCGGGAGAATGCGTAATGGGAGGGAGAGGTTTGGGCGAGGGCGCGGGGCTTTGCGAGGCTTGAGGCCCCATATGAGGGAAAGGGCTATGAACGGTTAGCGGTACCTATGCAAGAGAAAATGCGGCTGTAGCATCTGATGAAGAATTCAGAGAGAGCAGACGCAACTCCAGATGTTGCCTGCTTTATGTCAAGCAGTATGCGGCTCTCGCAACCCGAGAGCCGAAACCGAACAGCGCAGGTCGAATATCGTAACAGAACTGCCACCTACTGAAGCACAGCACCACACCCACTACGCCCATCAATTTCAGTACATCCCTCACTCGCCGGCCTCCTATATAGGGCATCATCGTGCTTTCGGGGGGTAGTCATATGCTGCGAAACCGTTTGCTTCACCGGCTTACGCAGTACGATCGCGCCCTGTCATGCCTCGCGTTCGTGTTGGCGATTCACTAGGCAACGTCATAGCTCTACTAATACAGGGGTCTCGCGCTATGCGTGATAGGGCGTTCGCCCTCTAACGACACTAGAAATCTTTCCATGGGGTCAGGGTGAAGACGATAAAATATATAAGACGGAAGAAAAGCATTGGTGGGTTGTGGGTATAATTCTGCGCTAACGCGGCGTTGACACCTGGGCAGCCCTCGAGGGGAAGCACGAGGGTCGGCGAACCATCCAAGGGGACCCATGGACCTGCCTCACTGCTAAGCGTAACCTCGCACCCGAGATAGTCGCACAACCTTGCCTTCCTCATGCGATGAAGAGCCCTCGTCCATGTCTCCATCCGCATCTCCTCCGCGCATTAGACCTGACACGAAGCCTCCATACTCACCTAGTATTCCAAGTCGAACCTCTTCACCATACCTAAGTCACTGCTCCCCTCCCCACTAGACATTTCTTATTGTCGACACTTCATCGTAGAGGCGATAACCCGACACACGTGATAGCTTCCACTTTCCACATTGGCTGACATGTTCTCGAGCCCCGCCAGCATAACCCGGTTCCCGCTTACATATTAGCAAAGCTCAACTCTCGAATGTCATATAGCGAGTGACTATGTTAGTGTCCCTCTCACCGCATCAAATCATCCGCCGTTAGCTCCATCCGGCAAAGGCCTCTTGATGCAGTAATTGCACAAGATGGAACCAAAGTGAGGACACTGGTGCTGCAGCATTTGATGCGAAGACGCAACCTTCAGGTAGCGAGGAGGTATTCGGAGTATTATTATATTATTCAAGCAATACCGCCTTTGGTTTCGTAGCCTACCGTTTGTAGCTGAGCAGTCTCCTTTTGCAGTTATCCTTTTCTCAATTCTTGCACCAATTCTTGCGACAACCCTTATAGTATACCATTGGAATAACTGCCCCGTGAACGTCCCTTATGTCTTTGATATGTCCACACTCGCTCCCGGCCTCCCTTTCGCATAGTCGTCATTAGTCAGTCAAACACGTGTAGTCTAACTATCGTAAGTGACGTCCACTCACTTGGACCTGAAACTCTTACTTGGCTGCCTAGAGCCCCGGTGAGTGGAGAAACGGACGATGCGGGCCCCAGCCGCTCTCTTTCTCTAGTATTGACGTTTATATCCATCAAGCTGTCAGCCTTTCCTGTGCTCTTCTCTGATCCTACATCACTCGCGCAACCTCACCAGCGCCCCTTCATTCATACGCCCTCCGCAAACCACAGACGTTCTATCTACATCTACACGCCCGTACACGAGCCCATCTCCGCAATGTCTGAGAGTACCGAGGAAACCATATTCATCAGCGTCGCCGCCATCATCTTCGCCATCGCCTTCACTACGGTTGTGGCATTCGTCTATTACCGCAAGAACAGAGCCTCAGCTTCGAGGGGTGCAAGACGCGATGTAGAGTTGGCCGCTATGCCGTCGAGGGAGCAGCATTTCCGCTGATGGGCGAAGACGGTGAACTACGGCCACTGAATCCGATTCGATTGAGTGGTGAGCAGCTTGATGCATAGAAGTAACAGTAGAGGGAGATGTTCTGACACCGGTATAGCAGCACGTGGAGACGACATGGCTATGCGAGCGAGAAGGAAGCTGTCGTTGGAGTATTTATTTTATCTTACCGCGGATGCATATCGAATGATCTTTGACTCGGCTCCGCAGCGATCAAGGAGGAAAGGCGCGGGATGGGCTTTGTAGGATACCCCTTCTTTACATTCTGAGGAAATGATAATGCTTTCATGCTGCTCCTTCCGCATCTTCAATCTTACCTTGTAAGGCTCGTTCCGAAGTCGAGTCTCCGTTCCGAAGGCGCGTCATGATGCTGCTAAAGCCTGTGTCGTCATCCTCGAGCAGTGTTTGCTTGTTGTGGAGTTCCTTTCTCACCCACCTCCCCCACAACAATAAAAACCACAACCCTATGTTTTTCATGTATATATATCCAACAATTCCTCATCCTTCAAAATCCATCGAACCTTGAAAACGAAATGGTGGTTAGTGCAAAACCCCCAAAAATGTGGAATAGCCACATTAAGCGCTAGTCGTGATAAACTGATGTGTCCTCCTAAAGGACCCGGTTTCGAGTCAGAGCGGGATTAAAGACGCTGTAGACTTTTTTTGTCTTTTTTTTTTTTTTTTTTTTTTCCTCTCTCTAAGTTTTGCCCGGTTGCCTACATGATCGCGTCAAGACTACTAAACAGCAAGTCGAACAGGAGAAAGAGACAGTGGAAAATTCAGAGTAGAAGGTTAAAAGACTTGAGATTCTGAACGAAGAACGAGAGTTCGATATTGAGGGTATGGAGAGCGAAGTTGCAGATCTCCGCACAGCACTCAGCGCGAATGAGTATGTACAAGTGCACCACGGACACCCAGAGAAGAAGCTCCACAAAATTCGCAATCACTTGAACAAGAATTCCGACCTCCTCGATGGCGCCATCAAGCAAGAAGAGTGTGGTTGCAACCAGTCTTCTGCGACCGAAGGAGAAGATTCAGACTGAGCAATGATGCTGGTGTCAGTCAACAACGATTAGGAAGAATAACTAGAGAGCCTCTATCCCAGAATAGGATAGGTGGAGTAGTGTGGCGTATCTTGTTAGTATATATCCTGTGAAGGGTGCTTCAAAATCATGATGGAGAGTTTCATTCCTTTAGTTCTACTCCAGCCGCCTGTAGCCATTAGATGCACAAAGCTAGTAGCAGCTGGATAGGCAAGGCCGGTAACAGCAAGGCCTCACTTCAGCCCGTCATAGTGCATCCCGTCATTTCATAAACTCCGTGACTCATCTCCCTTCACCCTCACGCCTAGGCCGGGTTACACCAATACCCTTTCGCCTCCGTAATCGGAACCCCCGTAATGCTTCTCGCCTGCCTCTTGCCCGCATTGCATGTGTCCCACCTAAACATACAAGTTAGCATGCTTCTCTTTACTCGAAAGCCGAAACAATGCCTCCAAAGCCCCATGTTGCAAATTCTCGCGCGGCCTTTGCCTAGTGAAATTGTTTTACTTACTGAGAGAACTCGCAAGCGCAACTATCGTACACGGTGGCCGACAGCGCCTTGCCCATGATGGGGGTGCACGAGTCACGGTAGATGAGCTGCGTGCGGCCGTTTGCGAGCTTGATGTTGCCGCAGATGACTGGGTTCGGGTAGGTAGGGAGGGCTGTGGATGCCGTGGCCAGGAAGAGGATGGTGATGAGGATGGTGGTAAGGGAGTACATGGTTATGTATGGTGTTTGTGTAGCTTGTGGGAGCTTGAGTGATGAATTGGAATTAAGGAAGAGAGAGAGAGAGAGGTGTCGAACAAGTAGTTTCTTATATAAAGACTCAGGTGCTGCGCCTGTGCGGGTAAATGCGTTAGCAAACCTTCACTTGTTGAGTGAGTGACTGTGAAGTGCTATTGCGGCGTTTGTGTGGCGTGGTGTGGTTGTGGGGCTGACTGCAAACGGTTTACTCGACCGTCAAGGATATGTGAATGATATTGCTGATTGTGCATGCAAAGGGCGTTACCAGCGGCGCGGAGCGCCTGGGAACCAGGGATGTTAGCGAGACCAACGTTGTGAGTTGGTTGGCTAGCCTGGTTTGAAACATGCAGGCTGAGCTTACGGTGTGCATGTGTGATTGAAGAAGTATTGGTTCATGCTGTTCGTACTACCACTCAATCTCTTCCTCATATTGCCAGAATGTCCCTGTCTTGCCGTAGATATCCTGGATCGCGAGATGTACTGGTGTTTTCGCACCCTCGTCGGGCGTCTTCTTACCTTTACCTGTGATCTGTCAGTCAGGCGGTAAATATAGTGCGTGAACATGACGATTACCTTTTGTCATATCTGTGTTTACGTAGCCTGGACAGCAGCAGTTGATTAGCACTCCGCTGCCCTTCTCTTTTTCTACCCTTGCCAGCGCCCGCGTGCCTCCAATGAGCCCGGCCTTGGATACAGCGTATGCCGCACTGGGAAAGCCGGCTTCCTTCTCCTTGCCTGCCTCGACAGCTGACGCAAAGTCCTTCACGATGCTTGTCACGTCGTCTTCGGTCTTGGAAGAGAGGAAGCGGGTGCGGACGTCGTCGGAGTATTTGTTGAGATGGCCTACCATGCTGGCGACGTTGACAAGGCGACCGGTGGGCTTGAGGAGCGGGAGGAAGGCGTGACATGCTTCGAGCGTCTTGTAATAGTTGCAATCTAGTGTTGCCTTAACAACGTTGGCGTCTGCAACCGTCAGCACGGAGTGAGGTAAATTTACGGAGGATGCGATGCTCACCGAAGCCGTTCATGGCTATTCCGGCGTTGTTGATGACGAAGTCGATGCCTTCGCCGTGTGCCTCCTTCACATGGTCTGCCAGGCTCTTGATGCTACCACTGTCCGTGATGTCCAACATATGGAACTTGATCTCCGAGAGGCCTCCATCAGCCTTCAATGCCTTTGCTTGTTTCAACTGTGCATCTTTTTCCAGGTCCTTCACAGCCGCTTCTCCTCTGCCTTTGTCGCGCGCCGTAAGGTAGATCAGGAAGGCACCATTGTTGAGCGGCGACGCCGGGTATTGTAGTGCTAACTGACGCACTATAGCGAGTCCGATGCCCTGGTTACCTAGGTAAGCAAAGTACGGGAGGAGGCCCAGGTTGTATGCGTACCTTGTTTGCACCGGTCACGACCCCTACGCGGTTATACGACATCTTCACTGGTATGCTTCAAGACGAGAAAGAGAGTTTTCCGGCTCCGATGCGCCTTCGCCACTTTCCCACTTCCTTCCATTATTCATATCCCTCATGCTGCACGGAGTTAACGGATCTACCTATACATTGCTAATCAAGGCTTAAAGCTAACTTAGGTAAGCCACGCTGTTCCCCGCGACTTTCACATGTACAGTACTAGTTCATAAGTTTCTTCCGCGCTAGCGCGACGCGTCCATCTCCAACATCAACGCCTCAACTTCAACGCGTCATATCTATGGCCACACAACGCCGATTCGGTCAAGAATTAAATCAAAATGCGCGTCGCGGTCCTAATATTACTGTGTCTCAAAGAGAACAAATTATTGGCATGTTGCGTGGTGGTTATACGATAGCTGAAGTCGCCAACGCGTATGGGCGCACCGACCGAGCCATCCGCGACCTGCGCAAAAAGTACATCCAAACAGGCAGCGTTCAAGACAAACCTCGCAGCGGCCGGCCACCTATGCTATCAACTCAGCAGAAAAAGATACTCTATAGAAAAGCACGCTCAAAACCAAAGATCGAGTACTCGGAGCTCTGCAAAGATGGGATCTTCGTGGACACTGAGGGCACCCCAACGAAGGCTCCCAGCCGTACAACACTCTACCAACTGCTTAAAAGACGTGGCCTTACTAATCACCGCTGCAAAAAGAGACCTAAGTTTAATTGTGGGCATGCTGCAAAGCGCCTAAAGTTCGCGAGGGAGTACCGCAGGTTCCCATAGGGTCGGCGCACGCTTAAGTTCTCAGATGAGTGCTCAGTTAAGAAGGGCGCAGGCCAAAATCAGCAGTGGGCGTTCCGTTTTCCATGGGAGAAATGGAAGTCGGATATGATTGAAGCCACTGGTACAGCTCAGGCGCCTCAGCAGATGGTTTGGGCTTCAATATGGCTGGATGAACGAGGCCAGGCTCGGAGGAGTAACCTTGTCATAATGGACCGTGATCCTGATGCCAAAAGACGTGGCTACTCCGCCAAAAGCTACATGGAGGCCTTGACAAAAGGCCTCTTGCCTTACTATAGGCGTTCTCAACTGTTTATGCAGGATGGGGCGGGCATACACCGCGCGCGCGTCGTCCGATCTTTCTTTCAACAACACCACATCACGACGTTAGATTGGCCTCCCTACTCACCCGATCTCAACCCAATTGAGCACATGTGGCATGTGCTCAAACGACGCAGGTATAGCCTCTATCCACAGTACAACAATTGGAGCCAGGCTGAGGAGGAGTGGGGTGGCTTCTGTGAGGCCTTAAAGGAGTGCTGGCGCAGCATACCCGCGAGGCTGATCAAGCGACTTATCATGAGTATGCCACGACGCCTCGCTGCAGTAAGAAAAGTGCGAGGATGGCAAACAAAATATTAAGTTAATGCGACACCAAAACACCAAAAATTATTTAATTTGAACATGTGGTTGTTAAGTTATAAGTGGTTGAACTTTTGCGACACCATGTTGTTTTGGCGATCACCGAGCTTGGCGGAAGAAACTTATGAAACGTGTATTGCTTCCGTCTTACACCAATGGATATTCATTTACAAAGGCCATCACTCCACTTTAGCTCTATGTAAAAATTGCGTTAAAGTGCTTCTTATAGCATAAGCATATCTATTAGACGCAAAGGTAGTAAATATGTGAATTTCTATTCTTTACGGCTGTGGGTGCTCCCGTAGAAAATTATTAGCCTTACGTCCTGAAGTACTACTTTACTATTAATACGTTTTTTTCCCTGCGACTTGTCCGCGATCTACGCATGCTACATTTATCTCATCAATCTAACGCTTTCTTCCTAGAGAATTCAATAGCACTTGTGTTAGTTTGTCAAGCAAGAGAATATTTGGCCTGTGCAAAAGAATTGTCTTCATCGGCTATTGCGGATGCTGTACAGATCTGCGCACGTAGTCCTCGTCCTGCTAATGCTGGTAGAAGAATGTCCTTTTCTATTAAGGATACTCGCCCTCTTGGTGCGAAATTGGACAATGAAAATGCAAACAACGTAGGTATCGAACGCCATTTCGGACCCGAACGCCAACAATATGCGGGAAATCACTTCACATCTTCAAACTCGTCCTCCTCACTCTCGTCACCACCGTTCGATGCAGCTGGAGTGGCTGCAGCAGGAGTTACAGCCGCTGGAGGGGTAGGAGCCGCCGACGAATCTAGTTTCACGCGCTTCGCATCCGGGACGGCGCTCGGCGTCCCGGCTTCGACGTCCTCAAATTCGTCCTCGTCCTCATCTTCCTCGTCCTCCTCATCTTCTTCCTGCTCCTTTCTGCGGCGTTCGGCTTCTATCTGCGCGAAAATGGAATCGAGGTTCTGATTGCCGCCCATGGGGTCACCTGCCTCGGACTTGATGTTGGGTGTATCTAGTCCGGTAGTCTCTTGCTTGACGGTAGTTGTGTTTCCGGCAGCGTCTTTTACAACCGTGGACTGTGTATGCCAGGAGGGCAACTGGTTTTGCATCGCGATTTTCTCCTGGCGCGCTTTCTCTGCCGTACGCTGCTTCTCGTTCTGTTCTGCACTCGATCCGATCTGCACACTGATCTTCTCTGGGCCCGTGTCAATTCCCTTGACAGCCGTCGGTCGTCCGGATGGTGTTTCAATGACCTCCACCTGTGTGCCAGGATCGATATTCTTGTCTCGTGGAAGCTCGATCCGCTCGCTGATTATGTCGGTTGGTTCTAGCAATGGGAGTGCAGGCATCCCTTCGATTTCTCGCATGGTATCAATGAGCGGACCGAACAGCTTGTTGAACTTGGCCGGGGTATCGTCGATGTCGTCTGCTTGGGCGTCTGGGTCGATTTCTTCCAGTCGAAAGCTGCACCTGGCGCATATGAAGCCGCTGTCATCGGGCCCTGGATTTGTATCAGGATGATCGAGTGCCTGCATGGTCGTATACGTAGATTTGCACCGCAGGCATTTGAACTCTGGCTTCTCGGTTGTAGGTTTCGCGTCCTTCTTGATGGACTCGTCGATCTTGTAGATTTTGTACTTGACCGAGTCAAGAGCTCGGCGGAAATCGATGTAGAAATATTCTCGGCTTGATGCCTTGTTCGCACCTGCGCGCATAATATGTTGGGTATAGCTGAGGCTGTCAGTGCTGGTCGTGATAGGCCAGGATAGACGTACGATGAACACAAGCCTGCTTCCCTGAGCTTACCCGCGATCTTGCTCACGTATTTTGAGTTCTTGCCTGCATCGAGGATAGTGGTCATTTCAGCCACGGGCAAGGCGCCATGGTAGCAGAGGGCGTCCATGATTACAATGTGCTCCGTCTCGTAAAACATGCGGACTATCGTCCTGAGAAGTTGCTTCAGTGTCTGTACGGGATCCTTGGCACCCTTCTCTACAGGGTCCTTCATCACGGCGCCCATATTTGCAGTTGTGGATGAGCGAAGCTCGCTTTCGAAGAACCGAAGGAGAGGCGATGGACGCGGAGGTCTTTGTTCGAATGCGCCAGGACGAGTCGCAGACCGAGGGTCTTAGTGGACACAACCTGCACGGGTCGACAACGCGGTCACGTCTACACGGGCGATTTTCTGTGACAGGTTGAGGTTGGTGGAGAGAGGTTGAAGCCGGGTAGAAAGGTTATGTAGAGTTAGCGGTGGTGCAGGCGACAAGGCGTACCTGTCGCGCCAAGCCTTGAGCTCCGGAGACAATGGCAGCTGCCACCCCAGCTTTCCGATTTCACATGCAGCAACTCCCTCACCCGTTCACTCCATTCACGGCCAGCGTAATGGTAACCTTCCCACTACGCTCGCGGGGGGCAGGTTGCCGAGTTTGCGTGTGCGTGCGAGTGAAGTCCTGTGTTGTTGGACGCGCATCGGCGAGTCGGAAAGAGCACGTCATCACGCCAAGCCCTCGAAACCCTCACCCTGCACTTGTGAGCTCGTCTTTCTCTACTATTCAAGTTGCATCAACTTCATCTTATGGACCATATCTGATTGGTGAGCACTGCTTGCCATGAGTGGAGCGACGTTGGCTGAGACGTCTGTCTCATGGAGCGCCACCAGCAGCGTGCATCCTCACCAAGCAACACGGACAGCCGATGAGCACACTGACAATCAAGAAGATTCGCGATCGCCATCTGCAACTCGCTCCTCTACAGGTACTGGAGCGTGTACTCCGGTCACCTCAGCATCGACGAATAATGATCCATCTGGAGGTGTAGAGACTAAGTTCCAAGACATCAGCCATTACATTGCGCTCGGCTGCTTGCATATTCGCCAGCCATCTACAGCCACCCAGAAGTCTCTCTCGGGGCCTGACTGGGTTGAGTTACTTCATCATGGGCTCCCAGACGAGATGAAAACAGTCATCGGTACTGAAGCTTCAAGACTACTGGAAGCGCGCTGGATTCGACTATTACTACACCAACCCAGTCTGAACACGGTATCAATACGTGGCGTTATTCGCGTATACCTTCTTCCAGAAGATTGGGGTCGCCGCTTTGTCGACCGCAATAGCAAGGCGTTGAAAGCTGCTTTACGGCAACTCCTGCAAGAGATCGACATCTCCTCGCACGCTTGGTATGGAGATCCGAATGATGGTGAAGTCTATCCGTTTGATCCTTGGGCGCACGCTGAGCAGCTCTCGCTGTATTACCTATTCAACAAGCTACCATCGCCGGCCCCAGCTCCTGCAGAGGTCAAGAATCGCTACACAAGATCCGCAATCTATGATCTACTTAGTTCTGCGACGGTCTCAGAATGGTCAGAGTATGGTGAACAAGCACTCACAGGACTGAAAACCAGACTTTACGCTTACCAGGCCCGGAGTGCAAGCCTGATGCTACAGCGGGAAGCCGCACCACGGCTGCAGCTCGATCCGCGATTAGAGATTCGCATGTCGCCAAATGGGCAGAAGTTTTTCTTTAGCGCTCGAGATGGCTCTTTTCTTCAGGAGCCACGATATTACGAGACGAACCGAGGCGGTATTCTGGCAGAAACCATGGGTTTAGGAAAGACCGTCATCTGCTTGGCTCTAATTCTGGCGACCAAGAACCATCTCCCACAGATACCACCAGCCTACCAGCCGCCACCCCCAGTCCGCAACTCGGTTGCGGCATTGGTGGACATGGCAGCTTCCATCTTAGGGCGGTACTCTATTCCCGCGAGAAACTTTCTGGAACAGTCTGAGATGAATGGAGCCGGAGATATGACGAAATTCAGAGATGCGCTTGATCGAAACATGCCATTTTACGAAATCCCGCCTGATCTGCCTAGGATGAGCAGAAATACAAGAATACCACCTCCGCGTCAGCTTGTACTCTCGTCAGCCACGATTATTGTCGTACCGCGGAATCTGTTGCATCAATGGCAATCAGAGATACAAAAACACGTCCTTCAAGGTGGCCTGAAGATCCTTGTAGTCGATTCTGTGCCTAAGCGGAGCAGCAAACCGAAGATTTCTGCATACGACAACACCACGGAGATTCGGAGCGAACTACCAGCACCCACCGAGCTTATGAAGTTCGATGTGGTCCTATTCACCCGCAATCGATTCGAACAAGAAATACAAGACGGGCAAGATGACGTCGGACGACGTGCAGTCTCTGGTGTCAAACGTGTATGCAATTGCCCCTATATTGGAGCTACGCGCATCCCCGATTGCAACTGTATCGATAGTGACAAGGTGTATGAATCCCCGCTGAAGAAGATACATTGGTTGCGGATCATCATCGACGAAGGCCATTCTTTTTCGAGCTCAATGTCAAACGCCGTTCTTGTCGCTAAGCAGATCCAAGCTGAGAGACGTTGGGTCGTATCAGGCAGTGAGTAGCGCAAGGACCTTCCAGGTAAATCATTGCTAACTTTCCTGACAGCACCGGCAAAGAACCTTGTAGGTGTAGAAGTGGACATGTCTACTCTCGATGTAGACGGAACCAATCTGAACACGCAGCGTGAGCTGGCTATCGAACAGAGAAAATCCTTCACCCTTGATCCAGACAACATGAAGGCCGCTAAAGCGCTAGGAATGTTAGCTTCAAACTTCCTTATGGTTCGGCCTTGGTGTGATAGCGCTGAAGGCCGACTTGATTGGGACGATTATGTCTACCGGCATGAGCATCAGTATAAGAAGAGTATGTCACGTCCATGTGTGCACTGTGGACTGCATTTGAAGCACACACTGACTTCGTAAACCAAAATGTAGCTTACTCAGGGTTCTCATCAACGTTTCTCCGGACTCTAGAAGGCCTAGTCGTGAAGACCCGTCCGGAAGATGTCGAGAAGGACATCGTTCTTCCGCCAATGCGACACCGCATTGTATTCCTCAAACCATGTTGGTTCGACAAGATGACTGCCAATCTCTTCGTCCAAGTGCTGCGCGCCAACGCCATCACCAGCGAGCGGACTGACGTTGATTACCTCTTCCATAAGAACAGTCTCAAGGCGCGTCATAGCCTCATCCAAAATTTACGGCAATCCAACTTCACATGGACGGGGTTTAGCATCGCTGATATAATATCTACGCTCGAGACCAGTAGCAAATACCTGGCCAAGCAGGTTAAGAACTGCTCACTCGCCGATGCGCAGTCCCTTTTAGAGAGCAGTCAGGTGGTATCGCAGCTGGCTGCTTCTGAGGGATGGAAGGCGCTAAGTAAAGCCCACGAGGTGGGTATGGCTGTGGAAGACTGGCCGAAGGAGTCCCGGGAGGCTTTCGCTCTTGTCTATCCGGCTGAGCCAACCATGTTTGGTGTTACGCAGCTTCTTGACGGGCAACTTCATGTTGATAGCAGTCTACTTTCGCAAGATCCCACCGCTGGGCTGAACGCTGTCGGTCACGCTGCGAAAGCCAAAGTCATCGCAATGGTGGAAGGGGAGACGGAGGACAATTGGGAAAACGGTGTCAACGACCCATCCTTACGGAAAATTGGAGTACCCTCCTCGTTGGTGAGAGGTCAGCAGCCACTGACCAACCGACGAGCCTCAACGATCAAGAGCAAGCTCCTGTCTCCTCAGAAGCCAACAGGGCTCAAGCCTGCAAATATTGCTCAAGATAATACGACTCAAATATCACCAGCTCGTACAAAGAAGCGCAAGCTCACCTTCGCAGACGAAACAGCGGACCTACCAGCAAGCTCATCCCTCCGCGACACGCGTGTGGTGGGCACTACCTCCGCGAAGCTTACTTATCTCCTCGACAAAGTTATGAAGCATCAGGCGATGGAGAAGATCATCATCTTCTATGATGGCGACAACGCGGCGTTCTACATCGCTCAATGTCTCGAGTTGATGTATGTCAACCATCGCATCTACGCCAGGACACTGAACAACACCTTGCGGTCCGAGTATGTGCGGTTATTCAACGAGGACCCTGATGTGCGCGTATTATTGATCGATGTCGCTTGTGGTGCTCTTGGTCTGAACTTGAACGCTGCAAGCGTTGTCCTAATCGTAAATCCCATCAACAGGCCTGGCATAGAGGCTCAAGCTATCAAACGGGCTCATCGAATAGGTCAAACGAAAGAAGTCCTAGTCGAAACTTTGGTTTTGGAGAATACGATCGAGCATGCAATCTTCAACCGCGCGAAGAAGATGTCTCGAGCCGATCACCAAGAAGCAAAAGAATTGGAAGACGATGCGGACATTATTGAGATCATTCAGAATGCGCAGATCTTGCCTGTTGGTGACGAGGAAAGCGAAGGTCTCGCGGGTTTCGCGCTCCTGGAAACGCCACAGCAAGTCTTTGGACGACCAGACCGACACAAGTACCATCGGTACGGGGCTACAGATTTGCAGCCACCCGCAAAACCACAGAAGAAGCCAAGAATATCAAAAGCTGGGAAGAAGGGCAAAGCAGACGAGCAAGAAACCATGGGTACAACGGAGAGATGCGCGACCACAGGCACGACATGGAGTCTTCCAGTACACGGACCGGCTTCGCAGTCTGCTCCTAGCATCTTCGGTAATGGAGCATGAGGTTGTGGGGTTATTACTCGTCCCGTCCGAAGCCGAAGTTATGCCTCTCCATATCTCTTCCATACATGGATATGTCCGACCTCGAAGTATAGGCGTACTACGGAGTACGTAGGGCACGCATGACAGGCGATATCTTCGTCTACCCTACATATAGTCACACATCTACTGAACCTGTATTACTAGGGGCTTGTGGAGGCTTTTGCAGTTTGTTCATAGCCTTGTAGCCATGCTGTTTCCGTTCACACGCATGCGGTATACCCAATACTCTAAGTTATTTCTAATCTAACAATTTCTATCCTGATTCCCTTCTTTGTCGAAATTTACGACCTCAACTGAAACCAAAAAAGGGCGAAGCGCGCCCATATTCCGGCATCACTCCGGGCAGCATAATCCATGTTTTTCCATCGAGACCCTACCGGTAGTCCTCCCGCAGTAGTTATGCTCGCAGAACCTGGGGTATAACCAGGGCCCTAATCTATACGCAGGTTCGGAACCGACGCATGACACGACACTCATCTATTCGCGATATTACTCTCCGGACTAGTCCATCGCTGCCACCAAGTTCGCACCACGCCTTGATCATAAGTGGCATACCACCCACACGCCCCCAACATACATATCGGACAAAGTTCGCGTTTCTTCTTGCCAATTTGTTTATTTTCACGACACCAAAATCACGATGCTACCACTCCTCGCACCACTCCTCCTCTTTCCCCTCCTCTACGCCCAAACCACCCTCGCAGCACCCGTACCCAACACCGCCGCAGCAACCACAGGCAAAATCCGCGGCGTATCCTCACCCGTCTACCACCTCTACCTCCAAGCGAACCCCAAGAACGGTACAAACGCCCCACCTATTCCCATCTTCTCTCTCCCTCTCTCTCTACACCAACCTCCATCTAACCCGCATAGCATCCACGCCCGTGCTCGGCCCCGAAAGCGCCGCCGAAGAATTCACCATTGGCGGAACGATCCAGTCGAAGAAAACGAGCCAGTACTTGAATATCGTGGACGTGGCGACGAGTTATAAGCCGCTGGTTTGGGGCGAGACGGGGGAGACGACGGCGTGGGGGCTTGAAGGCGATACGATTATTACTGTGCAAGGGAGTCGTTATGGGAGACGTGAGTGCCGTTCAATTTCCTTTTTTTGCCCCTTTCTCTTGCATGTTTTTTTGTGGAATCGTGGTGTGGTGTGGTGTGAAATTTTAAGGTTAGGGAGGAAAGAAAGGAAGGAAGAGGGGGGAGAAGGGGGGATCCTATTTGCTCGAAATGGGCACCACGCGTTCTAACTTTTGTTGCGTAGAGTTGAATTTCTTGGTGTGCAAATCGGTGGATGCGGGGGGGTACTATGACTTGTTCTTGCAGACGGGGAGTGATGCGCCGAGTGGGAAAAGTTGCAATAACTACAAGACGATGCATTTGCCTTGTCTGTGCTAGGGAGATATTGGGGATGGGCAAGAGACGTGGCGGAAATAAGGGTTTGTGGTGGATATGTAGGGTTACGGCAGGGTCAGATTGGGATAGCAACAAGTTAAAACGTTGCTCGGGCTACAGTATGTCTGGATTCCTCACGTAAACTTCTCTTGAATGCCTTCTGTACCAGCAGAGAGCTTCTAGTGTGCACAAACTGCATTGTGATATTGCCGAAGCGCCCATTCTCGCTCTGGGGTTTGCAAAATATTGGTATAACGCCTGTGAACGCCTTGCTAAGGTTCATCATCGCATTTCCTGTTGCCCCTTGGTTCCTTTTACATGCTCACCTTGGACCCAAACGCTTTCCATCGCTTGTTCCAGAATTCGCATGCCCTCTTCGATTTCTGCTTCAGTGATTATAAGGGGTGGGACAAACCGCAACGTGTTTGTACCGCAAGTGATGATCAACAGACCCCTCTCGCGCGCAGCAGTGACAATGGGCGTAGGGTCGACATTGAGCTGGAGACCTAAGATCAACCCCTTGCCTCTGACCTCCTTGATCTGGCTCGGGAAACGCTTTTGTAAAATATCAAAATGCTTGCGGAATGCTTGCTCTTTGGCAGGTATCGAATCTAGGATTTCTGGGGAGGACAGGCGGGAAAGAATATAGGATGCGACGCGGGACCCAAGAGGGTTGCCGCCAAACGTGGTACCGTGATCACCGGTCTTGATGTGATCGCAGACGAAGTCATTGACGATGGTCGCGCCGATAGGGAAGCCGTTGCCGAGTGCCTTTGCGGTGGTCACAATGTCAGGGTGGCACTCTTTGGGGTAGCCCCCATGTGCCCAGAAGGTGCCCGTTCGGCCTAGACCGCACTGGATCTCGTCGAAGATAAGCACAGCACCGACTTCTGTGCAGCGCTTTCGCAACGCAAGCAGAAACTCGGGTGTCGCAACATTCACACCACCTTCTCCCTGAATGGGCTCGACAATGACACCACACGTCGCTTCCGTGACCAACTCATTGACGAAGTCCACGTCATTGAAGGTGCCGTATCTAAACCCGGGGACCATGGGCGAGAAGGGTGTCTGGTATTTCGGGTTCGGTGTTGCGCTCAAACTTCCCATGGTCCGGCCATGGAAGGAGTTGTGAAACGAGACAAACTCGTGCTTGTCCTTGTCAGGCGATATCGACTTTCCCACCTTCCGCGCAAACTTGATGGCGGCCTCGTTGGCTTCGGAGCCACTGTTGCAGATGAATGTGCGAGTTGCGCTGGCGAAACCGCCGGTCGCGTGCGTGAGCTGAATAAGCTGCTTGGAGAGGAGGCCAGTGTGCGGGTTGTGGTACAGGTTCGAAGTGTGCATGAGCTGCTTGGCCTGTACTGCAGTCAGCTGGCCGTATCGCCCGTAGAGCCTGCAAATAGTACCTGTTCCCCAATGACCTGCGCCACGCCAGCGTCGCAGTGTCCTAGCGCATTCACAGCGATACCAGCGGTGAAGTCTAGGTACTTTCTGTTTTCGATGTCCCACATGTAGCACCCGTCGCCCTTCTCGAACATTGGTGGCGGACGCACATAGGTGGGCACCATGTACGGTAGTTGCTGGTCGACGAGGCCGGCTGTCTTCGAACTGGAGGGCGGGTCGGGGGTAGGCAGCGATGACTCGCGCTTTGAAGTGTCAATACTAAGAATTGGAAATGTCGTGGGTGGTCTGTACTTACGGCGATTGAGTCCTTCACATCTTGTGGTAGGCTTGAGCCCTTGAGCGCAGATGCCGCTGAAGCAAATCGCATCGGGGTGTGGTTGACACGCGGAGCGCGCAATGCAGCGCACAGCCGCCTGGAAGCTATTCGCGAAGCCATGGTAGACTCTGAAAAATCCGGATAGAAAAATCACAAACGATAAACCCGTGAAGCAGTGATAGTGACTCTTGCATCTGTGACGCAACGCCCAAATTTTTAGCGTGCATGCAGATAAGGTCGCCCGACGTCGGAGGGGTCCACCATGCACATGGCAGATGGCGTTACACACACGGAGCCGCAATTCTTGAAATATATAAAAAACAATTATCAATTTCCCTATCGATCATCTCCAACGTGAACAATAGTTCGCAACGTCTCGTTGGTGTAGTTGGTTATCACGTGGGTCTCATATTACCATGTATGACTGCTCTCAGAAGCAGAAATCCCAAGGCCGCCAGTTCGAGTCTGGCACGGGACATCATCTCTTTTTGCTCTGATATCATCAAGGCACTGCGTATCTTTGCTATAATGTGCTCCAACCATCACTGCCAAAAACCACCAAGGCGCCTGTTGTTTCTGTTGCAGTCCGAGATGCTGAGGCCGGGATGACTTCTCGCAACTATAAAATAGCACTTCCTCTGTTGCTATCCAACTTATTAACTTTGTAGTTGAGATACTTTGGACGGAGATGCATGAGATTTTCAAGCCGAACGTCATCCAAGGTAGCGGCCGCGTGCCTGCAAACCTTCCTGGGCTCACTTTTGCAGTAGAGTATCATTATACTGCTCTCAGTAGAGATGATGTTCATAGCAGAAAACTCGACACATCGATTCACTCGACGTGTAATAAGGTATCCATTGTTCGTTTTGGTCAACGTTGGCAGTCGCGTCGCAAAACCACGAGTAAGCCGTTCACGTGAAATCGTGAAAGATTCGCGTCTTCCAGGGGCTCCGGAAACGATGACGAAACGCATTGATGTCATGGCCAACCAAGACCAGAGCAAAACTCATCAACGCACAATCAATATTCCCACAACCATCACTGCCATCTTTCATTCATCAATCTCAATGTTTTTGAGTAATTATACATCGTAGACTGCACATCTTGCAATGCCTCCAGCCAAGAAACAGAAGACAGCGGGTGATGCCGGCGTCTCCGTAGAGTCAAACAGCAAAGACCCGGCCAACGAATCGTCGCACCCGCACAAGAACGATAAGAACAAGAAGTCAAGCAAGCCCGGCGATCCAAAAGACCCAGCACCACACGACTACATATGTTTCCACCGTCCCTTGTTCGACGTCGAAAGCGCAAACTGGCTTGCCCCGGATTCTCTCGAGGGAAATGAGCTTGTCAAACAGGTATACAAGCCGGGCTTCGCCCAAGAAGAAAAGGACAATGTCTACAAAGCAGCCCCGAGTGAGCACAAAGACCACAAGTGGGTCATCATGTGGGAGGCGTGGCTGAAGACAGACATCCTGGGGAGGAAGGCCAGGTACTGCAATCCCGATAACTTCGGAATGTATCTGTGCAATGATTGGCAGGTATGTCTCTTTCCAAAGTATTTTGAATGTCGGTGTGCTAACGTTGGCAGGGCTGGGGAATGCAAGAGATTGGAGAGAACGTGGTACGTCTCATTTTAATGTAGTTTGAATGTTGATATACTGAGGGCATTCACAGATGATTGAATACGACAAGGCGTTTCATTCAAAAGGCAACAAGAGGCTCGAGGATTTGTGGGTCGTCGTCAGCGCAGTGGGCCTGTGGCTCAACGAAGACGAGCACATTGGCCTACTTATCAACAACGAAGACGGCTCGACTACATGCAAGCTCATCGGCCTCATAGGCTGCGCACTCCTCTCGACACTTGCGGCTACCGAGGCAGCGGGCGAGCTCAAGCCCGACTCCCGCTTCCTTGACCTGACGCTTGTCATTTCATACTATTTTGAAATTTCTCACGACCTTCCTGACTATGGCATTGAGGGTGAGTGTGTCGCTTGGCGCAGGGAAGCGGTCAAGTACTTCAAGAAGGGGAAGTTGGATCCTGAGAAGGGCCTTTCCGCTACGAAGGTCCGTATGGAGAAGTTGGAGAAGGCAGGTGATTACGACGGAGACGACGAAGACGCCGATGCTGAGACTGTTGACGAGCCAGTTGCTGAGGGTCAGAATGCGAATCAGGAGGCTGCTGGGGAGAAAGCTGTCTCCCCGCCGTCGAAGGGCAAGGCGAAGAGGGCTTCGGGCGGCGTTCAGAGCGATGAGAAGGATCCCTGGAAGTGGGCTGACAAGTTCAAAGCGTACAAGAAGGGGCGAGGGTCGAGCATGGGCGGTCAAAAGTACGACATCACGAAGATGAGCAGGACGGACCGTGCTGCTGCCGCGTTTGATGGCAAGGATCCGTTGGCTGGTGTGCCTGTCAAGGAGTTGAAGGAGGATATGGTGGATTTGGTATAGGATGTGTTGCGAGGAAAGCGCATGTAAAAGTATACACGTAAATTGGTACGGCGCTCATAGGTTGAAAGCTCATATCGTCACCACTCAATGCCATTCCTCTGCCATCATTGTACGCAGCCCCTAGCATCAACCGGCCAAATCTCCTCGATAACACCATTCCGATGTGCATAATACACATCATGTAAGTTGATCGTGGGATCAATATGACTAGGCACCATCTCCACCCGATCCCCAATCCTTAGCTCCTTGCCCTTTCCCGCCTCTCCTTCCTCCCACGTTAAAGTGCCGTGTTCGTCGCCCAACACCCCATATGTGTACCCGGGGGTCTTACACTCCGCGAGCCCACTATCCGTCGTTAAACTCTTGAGCCCCGCATCGATTGTAACGACGTTGGAACCTTGCTTGCTAATAACCGTAGCCAGGATAGTCAAACTGTTAGCATACTTGGCCCCGACAGCATTCCGATAATCCGTATCCATGAACAAGAAACTCCCGGGCTGCACCTCGGTTACTCTCCGTACAGTGGCGCAGAACTCTGCCGTCCCCGTCCCTCCCGTCGTCACAACATCGATTTGATGACCGTGTAGCTCAAGGCTATTGACAGTCTGCGTCAAGATCCACATACTTTCCAGACACTGCCGTTTCCGATCCTCATACCCATGGACATGCTGTAAATGTCCCTCATACCCCTGGACCCCAACGATCTTGAGATGGTTGAGCGTAGCGACATAGCGCGCCAGTTCCAGGGCCGGGAATCCAGGTTGTACGCCCGTCCGGCGCAAGCCAACATCCAAGTCAATCAACGTCGGCATCGGTTCTGGAACTCCAGCTGCAGCGAGCGCTTGATCGATAGCGAGCGCGCCTTCTGCACTATCGACAACGATCCTGATACTCTTGTGCTTCTTGTACAACTCGACTAATCTTTGCACTTTCGCCGCCCCAACAATCTCGCATGTAATCAACAAATCGGTAAATCCTAGACGACACATGACTTCGGCTTCTGAGAGCTTGGCTACGCATCCGCCTTTTGCGCCGGCCTGGACCATTTTGTGGGCGAGGATTGCGGATTTTGTGGTTTTGAGGTGCGGGCGAATGTTTTTGCCGGTCGGGAGGAGTTGCGTCATTGCTTTCTTGAGGTTGGATTTCATGAGGTCGAGGTCGACGATCATGGAGGGTGTGTCAAGCGAGGCGATCGCGTCGCCGATTTTTGGTGAGTACGGCATCTTCTTGGTGTTCAAGAGACGCTAAGGTGGTGGCTGGGAGTTTGGGCGGTGTTATGGTGGACAGTAGATGGAGAATGTAGTGGCGTATTTGCCACTGTTAGTGTGGATATGAAGTAGACTTTCAACTGGACTATCTAGAAAATAAGATCCGAAATGGGAGTCGGTGTTGACTACACAGTAGTATGGAGGTTGCGCCAGAACTGCAGATGTGGGATGATGCTTGATCACGGCCTGGGCAGGATTCTCAAAATGGTAAGCCGCATGATGCAGCCCTGGAGCCACCACCTTTCCGAGCAGACACTAGTCTACATTTCAAAAGTCCTAATGTAGGAACGTCGAAGAACCAGAGAAGCAAATGTTGATCATACATGTGTACCCGAGAAGCGAGGGTGTATTGGACATGGTTGAACGTAGCCTTACGATCACGTTGTACTTTGCACACATAGTGGCTGAAGAACCATCCTATTAGTTGCACTACATGCATGACAGAACCCAGCCGAACTTTTGAACATTGAGAGAAGCAAGGGTTAGTGATCCAAACAAGCATACATCCACGAAGGCAGGGCAATCGCCAAGTAACAACAGATTTAAAAATCAGACGCCGTCCAGACGATTCAGCAGGAAAAGACGCAAGCGACTCCACGTTGCGCCCCGCTCAAACCGTTAGTTGAGGGGTATTTACTTCACCAATAATTTTGCATTTGCTGATCAAGCCTGGCATCCGTTATGCCCGCTCTGCTGCCACATCTTGACGCTCTTGATGCGCATCTGCCCACCGTCCTTCCACGTAGGCAACCAGTCGTTCTTGGCTTCCCAGAAATCGAGCTTCGCCCTCGGGCTCCTGTCAATCCAGGGCTTGCCGCCTTTTCCGTCCTCGAACCAGCCATTTGTCGCTCCAACCGCTAGGTTGACCACGAGGTGGAAGTCCTGATCAAAAGGTGAGGTATTGCTCTTGGTGTGCTTCCATGGGTTTTCGAGACGTGTACCGTTGGCGTCGGCGAGAGGGAACTCGCCATACTTGAAGAAAGGCTTGTCGAAGTGCGTGTACATGACCTGCAGCAGGCGTGTGTTGATGTAGGTGAAGATGTACTTCTCGCTCCACTGTGTAGGACAGGATTAGCACTAATCTGCTGTGTGCGGTGAAATGGCTAGGGATGGGCAGACGAACCTCTACACCGAATGTATTATAATCGGCTGAGTATGTGGTGTGCAATGCCTTACGCTTGACGTTGTTGCGCCACCAGCCGTTGTGGTTTTCGTCAGGGCCAAAGTGTAACGTACTCGAGACAATGTTACTGCCACCCTGGGGGTAGCCGGGCGCATTACCACGAGACTCCATGATGTCGATCTCACCTGAGCGAGGCCAGGGACCGTAGACGTCCTCATTGGGCAACATCCAGATGGCAGGCCACAGCCAGTCTCCGGCAGGCAACTTAGCAACAACTTCGATGCGGCCATACTTGATGGAGGCACCAAGCCTCGTGTTGATGCGGCCCGACTTTACCGGGTTGATGATGGTCCCATTGGTCGTGTTGGTGCTGGCAACACAATCAGTCCACTTGGAACCAGTACAGCCTTGGCCGCGCAAATCGATGATGTGGTTGTGGCCGAGAAATTGCTCCTCCTGAAGGGTAGGCTTGATTATGAGCTCGCCATTATGGACGAACACGTTTTCATCGCCGCCAGTAGTCATGTCAAACTGGCCATTGCTGCGGATTGATTAGTACTGAGTGCGATACATCTGATGACAACCTACCCAAAGCCGCCGACCTCGACTTCCTTTGTCCATACGTTTGAGTTCCAAGAGTTAAATTGATCGTTGAAGACTTCGCAATACTTGTGCTTTGCGACGCTGCGAACTCCGTCCCAGATCAAGATGCCCGTGACACCCAGACCAAGGAGGAGGCCAATGATTGGAAAAAGAGTAACCCATTTCTGACGTGGATGCCTCTGGTTGAGCCACGGCTTCGGGACATCACCTTTCTTGACGCGTCGCGACCGAAAATAGTCGCCGTGGAGAGCGGGATTTTGATAGCCAGACGTGAGGCCGCCTTCGGGAGCGGCATCGTGGGCAACCCCGGGAGCGGAGTCTGATGTATGTTCGGGTGGCATCGAAGAGCCCTCCATGTTTAACGATGTGAAATGCTAAGATGCGCAAGTGGGATCTGTGTAAGAGAGATGGAGGAGGTGTGCACGGAGAAAGCCTCTTAACAACCACCAAAGTCGTGGAACGGGCGCGCAGTCGTGGGATAAATAATTTTAAACGAGAAAGTGCAAAAAAGTACCCATGGTCCGGTATGCGAAAGCGCCAGCAAAACCACGAGCAAAACCAATGTCAGGTATCATTCTTTGTCACGGCTTGCCAATAGCCCGACCATGAGCATTCCCAGTGCTGTTCCGACGTAATGCAAACCTAGGTCTGAGCGCTCAACAATCCTTCCGTCAGGTGCGGTGCTGCATGGGATTGGAATTAGATCTCTGTGGAGTGGTCCCAGGGTGACTAGCGTTATCCTTCAGGATGCCCCAGTGCGACAGCATCTGGGCATCCTTAACACGGCTCCCACAGCATAGGAACCATACCGGATATCGTCGAACGCCTTAGTCTATCCATATGCTTGCTGCAGTGTGGGAATGCGCTTTCTTTGCCCCTTCAAAAACCGAATGTGAATTATTTTCCTGCCGTGCCCTGATGTTGGGATCAGAACCGGGGAATTACTGTTACAGCAACAGGTACTGGTGTGACGTTGGCTGATTTCAACTCGTGCGATAGAGGGACTCGAGTTTGTGCGATGAAATTAAGCGGTTCCTTGGTACAAGTGGAAATTAGGTCCCTCTCCGCTGGTATTCGAAAGTCTGTCATGTATGTCAGCAAACAGGTGCTGTGCCACTCGATATTAGTCCTGACATGTGCGCAGATCGCCAAATGGCAAGATGGATTTACGCGGAGAATAACAGGAGATAAGGAGCCCTTTCGGTAGATTCAAAGCTGTCGTGTCTTCCTAGAAAATAGCGTATTCGTAACCATTCGGATCCGGCGCTGAATGAGAAGGCCCGCCACATTACGCAGCCACAGCCAAACTCAGATATATGCCCCACACCACTCCAACGGAGCAGCCAAAGACCACTCTCTTATCCACTGGCACCCACAAAAAGCTGATTAGGCTTACCGCAGGCCAGAATTTGTACCCGTCCTTCATCATTGGCCACAGCTTATTTCCACAATCGACCATCATCACATTCCAGGCATTCACGTCCGGCTTGCCCTGTGCATTGACATAGCCCATGTAACTCAAAAACATGAGCGTGTTGACGACAGCGCCGATGGTCTGATCGAGCAGGAATTTGATGAAGACATTTGTCTTGTTGAGAGACGTCTTGGTAGGATCGGGCTTTGAGCCCGGTTTCTCCGAGGGTGGAGCAGCGGAGGGCACGTTGGTAGGAAACCGGTCTTCGAGGAAGCCTTGCCAGACAATGTTGGGTGGGGTGCTGAGGATGCTGAATAAGGCGAACGTGAAGACTTGGGCGTAGTCGAGTGAGAAAGGCGTCTGCAAAGTCAACTTAGGCACACAAATGGCCAGGAGAGTGCACAATTGCCACATACGCTGTCTTTATAGGATGATAACGCTTGTGCAAGCACATTAGACGTTATGCTGAGTGCTGCGCCTTGTAGCGTCTGCGATGTTATCGACATGATGCTGGTGTCCCGATGCGTGTAGACCGATACGTTGCTGAGGTCAAGTTGCGCAAAACAATGACGGCCGCGAAAAGAAAGAAGCAGACGATGGTAAAGCTATTAGAAGGAAAAAAGGTATATGTGGCCAGCACACAGGTTGGTGAGAGTATCAGCAATGTTTCGACCGGGCGCGTCTCGCGTGTGAGATTAGCGCCGTGACGTCAATCAAAACCTGCAGCTCAACCGCATATCAGGACCGCTTCACCCATAGTGGCTTCCTTTTTCCCGTCCACAATTATTTTGTAATTTTAGTGCTTTAGGGATTGATTCTGGTGTAAAGTAAATATTGTCTTGCTATGCGCTTGGTATGTACTCGTATGGAGAGCGCCAGCACAGACATCGCGATTCCCCCTACACCAACACCATTCTATTGATCAATTTCATGAAATTCAAGTTTCCCTTTCCGTCTCAATGCATCCACTAAACTGAAGCATGTGGCATCGTCTTGCTATTATCAGCTCTCTCCCAGCTGTCCCAAGCCGTCAACTTCCCTTTTACCTTACCACCACTACTTGGAAACGCCCACCTATACCTGCCCATGAACCCCTCAATCCTCTCATCCATCTCTTTACCCGCGTTTTTATGTCCTCCAAGCTCAGCATTCTGACACAACTCCACCTCCCCCACAACATGCGGTCTCTGCGGATACGTTGGGCGACACTCTTTCCAATCCCCAAACAGCGTCCCATCAACCGCAACATTAAACCCATCGACCCGCCATTCCTCTCGTAACGTACGCATCCACCCATGGGGTTGGAGATCGCCTGGTTGTAGATGTGCGTCCGCGACAAGTTTCATGATTTCTGATCGGCCCTGAAGTTCCAAAAAGGTGCTATTGATGTAGTCTCCACCCTTTCGTATTTTAGCTTCGAAGAGACCGTTGCGTACCCGGATGTAGATGCCGTTGCGGAATAGGCTGCCGCATGCGCTGTTGAGGTAGAATTCTTTGATGACGGTGCGGCCAAGGTAGACGTGTGACGCGAACGGGGGAGTACCATTGTTCTTACGCAAGTGCGCGATGGAGGCCTTGGTCGGAGTGAATTTACGCTCTACTTCAAGTTGATGGGGATAGGTTTGCGGAACCGGTGGGAGGCGTTGGAAGAGCCGCGAGTGGAGCCTTGAAATGGCAAGATCGAGGACGGTCATAGTTTCGGAGGTCTGCGAATCGCGTAGTGGGGGAGAAGCAAGTAGGTTAACCTGAACTGAGAGAAAGAGACAACGAGTCGCGAGATGAGCCACTGGATGCAGGTGTGTTTTCGCGCTAGGAAGGACCGTGAATGAGAGAAAGTGGGGTCAAAGCTGAGACGCGCATGAACTAGCACAGTCTTGAATCGGAGCTTCATTCTACTAACATAGTTTGTGACGTTGAGGTGCGCAGTATAACATATTCTTTTGGCGCTCAAACCCCATCGAGGAAGAGCCTCAACTCTATTACCGGACAGGCTGCTATTTGCTCATTCCGCAGTTTACATGCTAACGTCGAACATCCCATCGTCTCTGTACCTATGTTCCAAAGCCTCTAAAGCTTTATCTAGCAGCCCACTTCGTGCTTGGAAACTCACAGCGCTCTTGGGTGGAAATTGAGAGGCCTAGCGGAGAGTTGACTAGCATCTCCCACCTCAGATAGGCCCTCGCCTTACCCTCGATCTTTCCTTAATATCTCGAACTTGCCCATTTATTTTGAGCCATGAGCTTCTCAAGAGATAGAAACACTTCTCCAAGGCGGCGGAATCTGTGACTGACGCTTCAGCCCACCCGTCATCGTAGCTCAATTCAGATTCGGTGTTATCGATTGTGACCTCGCGTTCGTCGTTGTTGATACTGATTTCGCGGCGTTCTGTCTGGAAGGGAAGACCTTTCGAGAACCTGTCGACAGCCCTGGGGACCTTGGCAGCCACCATTCATTCCAGATGGACTTGGAACACCAGAAAGGATAATATCGCCGTAGCCAACGACCACATATAGTTTTTAGCAGTGTTTAGGAGAGGAACTGGGGATCAAAGAGCGATCTCTTCTCTGTAAAAATCCGTCATGCCCTCCTTGACAGCCTTCCGGAGCTGTGCAGCTGCACGACCCAGCTCTCCACCGCCTTTTGTCGCTTGCTCCAAACCCGTGATGATCGCTGCCTCGGCTCGTTCGTGGAAAACTCTTTGCCGGTCTTCGCGGTCTTCATACATTTCTGCCTCCTCGTCTCTCGCAGCGCCAAACAAGTTGAGATGTGCATAGACGTTGGAGCGTCCCGACAACATATGGTGTTCTGTTTGCCAAAGCGGGAAGTTGCTGTCGGTTACGAGAACGGAAGAGACTACATGCGCATAGAACAGCCCGGCTCGGAGGAACGATGTCAGTACGTTCATCTGCTTTACTTGCAACTTCGAATCCGCTTTTCCGTAAGATTTCGCAGTCGACCATTTGCCCGATGCTTCGTTCTGCCAACCTAGCAAGCTGAGAAAACATTTCAGCATCTTGACCCAACCACCGGCGCAACTGACGACCTCATCACCCGCGACTCCAAGTAGCCATTCGAGCACTTCGAGGCCAAAGACGCGAATTTCTGCTGCTAGATGCGTCATCGCAGCTCGTGTGTGAAGCAGTAGCTGATCAGTGTGGCTGGCAATATCTGTAGGCGGCAAACTCTGTAAGAGCTTGAGCACCTGCTGACGGACATTGTTTGAGCCATCGAGGATGAGTCTTTGCACGGCAGGGATGATGACAGATGATGGCTGTGGCAATGGATCTGTGGTCGGGTTGCTCGTGATTGCTGAAGTCAAGAAGGCCAAAGACTCTTTTCGCTGTGTGTCTGACTTGTGGTTAAGCAGGCCTAGATGATGCGCACATTGCGCTTCTAAAGTCGGGGCGCTGGTAGAAAGTGCCTGCTGTTTCAGCGCGATTGCTGCGATGGACATTAGTTATATGAACAACGATTCGAAGTTCCAAGAACCTTACCCTTAGCCCGGAAACTCGTATCTGTACTGTTGGCAGCCTTTGGTCTCGCCTTGCCAACCTTCAACTTTGGTTTCTGAACTTGATTAGCTCGAGTGTTCTTGTTTTCTTTGACCCTTCCAGTACCTGGAAATCCTTCTTCTTGTTCTCTTTTTTCTTCTTCGAGCTTGCAGTCATGATTGGAATTGACCAGAGTCCAGACGTATCTTTCGGTAGTTCTAGGTAGTGTTGGCGTGCACCGAGCGCACGAATGTTAACAACCGCAGTTACACCAGATGGTGAGAGTTCTAAGTGTTGTCGTTCTTGAGACGTAGGAAAATTAGAGATCTACAACTGCAACTAGGACCGAAGAAGCTTAGACCGATATTCATATGTGCTTGGCAGGGTCCAGCAGCCTCGCCGTGTCCGCTCACCCGCTGAAGTCATTCACATTGCTTTGACGCGCTCTGTACTGAACTCTTCGTTATGGCTCAGAATAATGTAAGATGAGCATCGTTTCTCGAACTTGCGGTTTACTGATTCTATTTCCAGCAAGACGAGACGCTGTCACTACTCACTCGGCTGAGCCAGAAGCCGGGCGTACAGAGCACCCTCATACTGTCGCGCGAAAACGGCACGATAATACGGACGTCGGGTCTTATCTCGAAAAGCTCGTCAGCCAATCCGAACAGCACGTTACCAGCATCAGGTGAAGATGCACCTGACAACTACACGAGCGGCCGAAAAGAGAGCGGGATACACAGTGCAGAAGATGTAGCGAGCATGGTGTGGTCGTTTCTGGGAGCTGCAGGGACGCTAGTAGATGAGCTGGACAAGGACGACGAAGTCAAGCTGCTAAGGTTACGGACGAAGAAGAATGAGCTGGTAATAGTACCTGGTATGACCAAACAAGAGCCTGGCAGATGGGCTTTCGCTAACGTACAGCCAGACCCCAAATTCATTCTCGTCGCTATACACGATACGCCTCCCGCCTAGGGCACGCACCAGCATACCAATATCTCAGCCGTAATGTTCAGCGCTACAATAACCCATCTGCCCTAAATGGAGCACAGTCGAGAATTACCAATGGGCTTCACTAATGTCGACCTCGTTGACATCGACGCCGTCTCTGAACCATCGCGCTGTACGAATATCAATCAAGGGTGTCCCGTCTTGACGAGGAGAGGTGTTCCTCTTGCGGACCCAGCCACTTACCTACGTCATCAATCTCGATATCGTTCCCGCACATCTGCCGCTTCCGCATCTTCCCGTCTTCCGCGAACGTCCAATCCTCGAGACCATAACACCGCTTCCACTTCATGCCATCATGCGCATCCTGGAATTCATACCAGAACTGTACTGCGATCTTGTCCCCAGTGAAGGCGAACAGCTCCTTGCGCAATCGGTAGCTCTTCTCCCTCTCCCATTTTTTGGCCAAAAATTCTTCGATCGCCGCAGTGCCAACAAAGAAGGACGATCTGTTCCTCCAGATACTATCAGGTGTATACGCCTGGGCGATGGTTTTGGGGTTTCTCTCGCGATTAGCACAGTCGGGGGAGCTGGAGACGAAATCACATACTGGCCATTCCACAAGTCCTGTGCCTTCTTGACCTTGGCGCGGGCAGTCTTTTCGGTAAATGGTGGCGCGAGGGACATGCTTAGGGAAACAGAGCTTGCGTATCGCTGTGTGGACTTGTACAATGGGTGAACACTGAAGCCCTTGCGAATGCGGAGTTGGCTTGACTTTATGCATTCGCTTACGGTGACAGGAGATGCCGCTTTGATGCCGTGTATCGGCCCTTCGGCATATGCTCAGCTTAGGTGCTATTATGACTTGTCCTATTAATGTGCCAATTCCGAGAGAAGGCCGTTTGGACCGAAGTTTATTGGGAGCGCCAGGGTCCTTTGATGTTCTACCTGTCGAAGATTAATAATAACCTGATACGCAGCAAGCGTACGGGTTCAAGAAGCTTCCGTCTTACTCAACACTCGTACTGCGTATCACGCCAAGTGCCGTCGTCCAATAATGCATCACCTCTGAGAATGTACACGATGATAGGGCACATTTATTTGTCAAACGCGCCCTGCAGGATACCTAGGTGGCCAGCACGAGTACCTGGCGCAGCCTCGGCGGGATTACGGACTGCCCCACTACCTAGGTACTATGATGATCTCGAAGCTTAAGCTTGGGAAGCAGCTCTGCCCCTCCAAATATATACCGAGCCCTAAACATCTTTTTTCTCCATACGTAACATCACCTTTCTCCAGACACACAATCAGCGAAACCAATTGATCACCATGGCACCTCTCAAAGTCGGCGACAAGCTTCCTGACGGCGTCAAATTCGAGTAAGCCTATGGAAAAAACACATCCCTCTCACCCTCTCTCCACCTTCCATCTTCTCCCTTGCCTAGAAAAAACACACTGCTAACAAGCCACCGTGTTGTATAGATGGGCGCCCATAACCGACAGCGACCCGACGGTCTGCGGCCGCCCCCAAGAATACGACGCGAGCAAAGAATGGCAAGATAAGAAGGTCGTTCGTACGACTCCCCGATATACCTATACGAAAGGCATGTGAGACACAAAGACTGACTTTCTTACTCCACGATGTAGTCTTCTCGGTCCCCGGCGCCTTTACCCCCGGTTGCCAGGCATACCACCTCCCTCCATACATCACAAAAGCGAAGGATTTCAAGGACAAGGGCGTCGATGTCATTGCTACGATTGCGTCGAATGATGCTTGGGTTATGTACGTTTATGAGGATAACTATGGGCGGATGGGATGGGAGACTGGTACTGACTGATGTTGTAGGAATGCTTGGGGAAAGGTGAACGGCGTCAAGGGCGATGAGGTATTGTTCTTGAGTGATACCAAAACTTTCTTTAGCAAGGAGTATGGCTGGCAGGCGGGCATGGGCGATCGGAACGGGAGGTGGGCCATGGTGTTTGATCACGGCAAGGTTGTTTACGCTGAGAATGAGAAGAGCCCGGGTGAGGTTTCGGTAAGTGGTGTTGGGTCTAGGGAGATTGCGATTGGGCACTGACTAGTTATAGGTCTCTGGTGCGGATGCTGTCCTGGCCAAGTTGTAAGCGTAGCCGTGGCCGGTTGCTCACGCTGTCTAGTACGTTTGCTGGAGCTGCAAGATGGACCGTAGATAATGGCACATGAATGACAGAGATCTCTCGAAGATATTTTAGGTCAAGCATGGGATGTTCTTAATGTGAATGTCCGTCACAGAAAATGCATGTCAATCACAGCTCGCGAGAGGTATAGTGTCGCGTTCGAGGAATCGTCATTATCATTTTCAGTGCTGGCCGAATGCTCAGCCCCTCCGTGTAATCTCTTTTGCCGGCCATTGCCATTGCCATGTTACAGAGATACAGCGCTCGATATCTGTGCCAAATAGCTGCTTCCTCTCGCAATTCTCGAAATGTAACAGATATATACAATCGTCGTCTCGCCCGTACGTTCAGTCGAACTTTGATATAGTTAGCATAGCCATGTTGCTTCGAGAAGGTGGCGGAACTCACGGGAGTAAGGAAAGATTCGGCTACGAAACGTGCCCTCGCGTTCAACTGGCAATGTGTCAGCCCGTGCGCTGTGAATTCTGTGTATCGGCTGCCTTACGAAGAGCTTCATCTCCGAGATCTCCTTGTCCACCTCCTCCATGAACTGGATAATGAAGTCTACCAGCTTGTGCTTCAACATCTCCTCGGTGTGGAAGTTGGTAATCAGGAACGTGATATCATAGCCCTTGACCGGTTTCCTCCGCAGGATGTAGAACGACTCGGCTCTTTGCGTCAGGAAGCGTGTGAACTTGTGGACTAGAATGTGTTCAATCTCGTCGGCCTGCTTGATCTTGATGCTTATCCGCACGCTGTTGATGCTGGGCTCGATGTACACGCGCTCGTTCTCGTTTCTCGATACGGTGAGGGGGTTCAGGATGACTTCTGGCGAGCTGGCGGCCTCGATCTCGGGGACATTGTGCCGCTCCGAGGCTTGGGATGCGAAGTTGGAGAGCGAGAGGGCGGCTGTGAGCGACGAGCGCACGCACTGGAGGTATGGGCGGAGGGATTGCGACTGCGGGCATCAGCGTATGCAAGCAACTAGAACATCGGAGGGTAGGAAGGCCATACCATGGTAAAGAGAGCTCACGGCCGGCTCTATGTCCGGGTGTCAGGGCTGCAGTCGGCGGTGCCTGCACATGTGCACGCAAGTCGCTAGTGGGGGTGAAGCTCCGGGGCGGTGGCTGAGCTTGGCGCGGGCTTGCTTTCCTCCTGGTTCCGTGGCGGACCCAGACCATGAACTTTTGCCCCACGAACATTATAAGCGCCCCTCGCCTTCCACTCCAGGATCCTCTATACCTCTCCCACAGTATAGTTGACTATCCATCATGGCGTCTATACCAGGTAGGTGGTGTTTTACCCGCGTCCAGTAGATTCCACTGCTAACTCGGAATGTTTGCAGTAATCGTAAAGCACCAGGGCAAGAAGCACGAGGTCGAAGTCGACACCACCTCCAACGGCGAGACGTTCAAGTACCAGCTCTTCTCCATCACGGGCGTCGAGCCAGAGCGCCAGAAAGTCATCGTCAAGGGCGGACAGCTCAAGGATGACAGCGACATGTCGAAACTGGGCCTCAAGCCGAACCAGACGCTCATGATGATGGGCACGCCCTCGGGAGCCGCAAGAGTCATCGAGAAGCCCAAGACACCGGTCAAATTCTTAGAAGACATGGATGAGGCGGAAGCTGCACAGTTGGAGGGCGCCACACCCGCTGGTCTGCAGAACCTGGGCAACACTTGTTACATGAACTCGACACTACAGACCCTGCGATCTATTCCCGAGCTACAGGAGGAGCTTCTGCGGTACTCGGCTAGGTATGCTCTTTTGTCACTACTTCCCTTTCTCAAGCTGACGCTATATAGCCACGACGCCAACTCGTCCAGTTCCGCACGGCAGCTCAGCCAGTTCGGTCTCGGTGGCCTCGGCGCTTCATCGGACCTCACGGAGTCGCTTCGCGACCTATTCAAGCAGATGTCCGAGACGCAGCAGGGCTTCCCTCCGCTCATGTTCCTCAACGCTCTTCGAACCGCCTTCCCCCAATTCGCCCAGAGAGCGAAAGACGGACACGGGTATGCACAGCAGGATGCGGAGGAGGCCTGGTCACAGATCGTTTCCCAGCTGCGACAAAAGCTGAAGATCAAGGACAACAAGACACAGTCGGACGCGGAAACCCGCAAGGAGCTGTCCTGGATCGACAAGTACATGGCCGGCAAGTTTGAATCCACTATGGAGTGCGACGAGCCTGCAGCGAAGGAGGGCGGCGAGGAACCAGTCCACAGCGAGGACCTTTTCTTCAAGCTCAACTGCCACATCAACGTCGAAACAAATCATCTCAGAGACGGACTGGCTGCTGGCCTGAAAGAGCAGATTGAGAAGAGGTCGGAGCTGCTGGGGCGAAACGCATTGTACACGAAAACCTCCAAGATTGCACGTCTACCGAAGCACCTTCCCATCCACTTCGTGCGCTTCGACTGGCGGCGAGATACGAACAAGAAGGCGAAGATCATGCGCAAAGTGACCTTTCCCGAGGAGCTCGACGCGTTAGAGTTCTGCACGGATGAGCTGAGGAAGATGCTTGTCCCTATACGCGATAAGATTCGTGATGTTCGTAAGGAAGAGGAGGATGTCGAGCGCGCCCGCAAGCGACAGAAGCGCATGAAGGCGGGTGAAGAGAATGACAGTGATCCTCTTGCTCGCAAGGAGCCGCTTCAGAAGAAGAAAGAAGCTGCGCAGAAGAGAGAGGAGGCCAACAAACCGGCTGAGGAGAAGAAGAAGGAGGAAGAGGTCGAATACAAGACTGATGCTCAGGTCGAGGCTGAACGTATGGCATCCATATTAGCTGCCAAGAAGGAGCTTTTTGCACTTGTGGACCCCAAGATGGCTGCAGATGAGGGCGCCAACCAGACTGGTCTCTATGAGCTGAGAGGTGTGATTACGCACCAGGGTGCCAGTGCCGACAGCGGCCATTACACGTCTTTCGTCAAGAAGCAGGGTCCTAAGGATCCAATTTCTGGCAAGCGCAGGGAGGAGGACGGCAAGTGGTGGTGGTTCAACGACGAGAAGGTCTCCGAAGTCGACGCCGAGAAAATCCAGACTCTCTCCGGTGGAGGTAAGCACACTAGCTCTGTTTCCATTGAGCAGTCACTAATTCTGTGTAGGTCAAAGCCATTCGGCTCTTATCCTCCTATACCGCGCCGTTCCGCTGCCCACCATTGACGAGGACGTTCCGATGGGCGATGCATAGGGTGACTCGTCAGGCCTACCCTGTAGGGGAAATCGCCGTTTATTGAGCCACAAGCGTAGGCGAAGCTATTGATAGCAGATAGCATTGGCGTTGCATCAGTGGCTGGAAAGGCTATGGGTTGCCACGGTCCAAACGACGGATGATGATGGGATGACTTCAAGAAGCTGCATTTATAGACACGATAAATCCCCTGTCAAGTATGCTCATCCTCCTCTCTGTCTCACCTCTCCACGTGTTGTGGAAGCGCGTCGAAGCTTGCCGCCAAGCCACCCCATGATCGTGACCCTCACCTCCACCAATATTCTCTTCTCTTTCAATCCCACTACCTCGTCTCAGCTCGTCTATGCGTCGACGCCTTGTACGCTGTATAGTCTTTTCATAGCATTATCACGCGTGTATAGTCTTTCGATTAATGTGTTAGCTACCACCACCATGTTTTACAGTCACGAAGGTGAGCTCCACTACATCACGAACACGACTGGCACCACAGGCTAACGCTCGCAGTGTTAACGTCGCGCAAATATGGCGTGGCAACCGTTTGGTGAGCAAGGAAATTGCCCAGCTGCTCGTTCCCCATACTGACAAAAGCGGCAGGCTCGTCGCGACACTCGGTGCCAAATCCAGCTTAAAGCGCATCAACCGCAAGCAAATCCTCGATGTCGATGTATCCAAGGCGTGTCAGACCATTGTCGACCCCGTGGCGCCCATGGCTCTGCGTCTGCAGGGCAACTTGTTGTAAGCACTTCACCCCCAGTGCCCGAGAGCGATGACATACTGACGCGGGTAGGTACGGTGTATCGCGTGTATATTTGCAGCAATGTGGATATGTTCTGTCCGACGCACAGAATGCGCATAATGCTCTGCGGATGATGCTACGGACGGTCAAGGATGTCGCGCTCGATTCAGAGGCTGGCAAAGCTAGGTGGCTACCCCTTCCCCCTGGGTTCTAGATCATCCTTCTCACAGAAGTCTTACAGACCGGAGCAGCTTCTCCTCCAAGACGATCCATCCTTTCTCCCAGAGTTCGCCCAGCCTCCCCCAGAGCTCCTGGCAGAACTCGACTTCAACTTCAACCTCGACATCGCACACTCTGGCGAATCACAGTCTCTGACTCCATTCGGCTCTCAGCAGCCTCGGTCTTCCTCCCATGCGGGTGCTATCGGAGGCCTCGTCCTTCCCAGCTCTTCCCCTGGCATGCCAGGCGAGTTCAAACTTGAAGGCGACAGCGGAGTGGGCAGTGTCGGTGACCCGAGTGGCATGCTGGATGCTGGCGACATGCTGGAGATCGAAGACCCAGACTTCATGTTTGGAGATGATGGCGAGATCATCCAGTTGCCACAGGCAAGCGCTTCGACTAGAACCCCCGGTGGGCCTGCAGGTCTGACAATGTCGGGCGATGCTGGAGCGAGTGCGCGGGTGAGAAGGGAGCATGAAGCGGGACGGCAAGCTGGCGCTCAGGTGAGTTTTACTGCGGTCTCTCACGTCGTTTTGCACGGCGGTCTCAGCCTTTTGTCTCGCCGCTTCTTTTGTGACACCTCACTTGGATTTCAGTCATGGCAGCGCACGATCTCACATGGATTACCCGGGCCTTCTCAGAGGTCTCGTGTCTTTGGTTCTCTGCCCATCGAGGTTCTGTCTTTCCTACTTGCTGTTCTTCCACTCAATTACTTTCCTTTCTTATATCATTATCTACCTAAATCTCTTACACCATGGATACTGATTATCACCAGCTTCCCGGCGACCAACTGGACCTTGACTTTCCCGTCTATGGAGATGAGCTTCCGGAAGGTGAGGCATCTTCATCAGGTGCCCAGCAGCACTCCAGCCAGAATTCGGAAGGAATCGAGTCTTCGGACACATTCGTCGCTCCTATGCGTCGGCGCCGCGGCCGACGTGCCCTTCCCACTGATACAACTGTCGAGCTCCGCAACAAAGAGTTGGCGGGCTGGAACACGAATTACCTCGAGAACATGAGAGCAGCCGCTCGCCAGAAGATCCAGAGCCGTGCGGCTGCGCAAGCGAAGAAGAATGCTGAGTACTACGTGTGGGGCTCTGGTATCGGTGGCATCGGTCAGCGCATCTACAGCGGCCGAGGTCCTAACCCTCTCGACATGTTTATCGGCGACAACCTGTTCGAGCTCGTTACTGGTGTGAGTCGCAAGAAGATGACCGGATCGAAACATGATCGCGACAGCGGCATCGATGATACTACGCAGCAGGAGTCTCGTCGCGTCCGTCACAAGACTGGCGAGCGCGAGGTCGGTCGTGGAGCTGACGACGAGGGCTTCTTCATGCCTGGAGGCGACGATGCTGAGATTGAACTTCCTCGTGAAGCCGTCTCTGCCCTCGATGATCAGCAAATCTTCTCGGCAATGCCATGGAATATCAGTGCTTCCATTCGCGGCTCCTCGGCTATTCCTCGAAGTGGACGTGTTGGGACGCTGGGTTCTGTTGAGCACGGTAGACTGGGAAGCCGTCTGATGTCCGCTTCTCCTCTGCACGGCCGTGGACAGCTTAGTGCGTTTGAGGGCCTGAAAAATCTGACCAGCGAAGTCGATTATGGTGGCGATGAGTTTGCTTTTCCTGGACCCAGCTCAGACTTCCCCGAGCCAGTCGCTGCTCCAGCAACATCAGTACGCGTTCGGGAAGCTCTATCTGCAGAGGGCGAAAACTTCCTTACTTTCATCACCGAAGCCATCACAGAAAAGCGCAACCATGTTCGAGCCGGTCTGGAGCCCATGTCCGACATCTTGCAAGCTGAAGCCGCTGGCGATATCGAAGACATTACCTTCGAGGAACTTCTTCCACCTGCTGAGAATAGCAAGATGATCGGGTGCCAGGGCTTGATGATGGTCCTCGCTCTGGGTACCAAGGGCATGCTTGACGTTCAGCAGCCTGTGGCTTTCAGCGAGATTAGTCTAAAGCTCACACAGAAGGCTAAGGCTATGCAGGTTCTTGAGACCAACAATGGCGAAGATCCGGATGGAGAGGAGGTTGAGGAAGATGATGCTGCTGTGCAGGATGAGGCTGCGGACCAGCTAGACGACGCTGGCGACAAGGAAGAATGGCCGGGTAGGGGCATGCGAGAGGAAGTCGCCATGGAGGAAGACGGACGCCACTTCCAGGAGCAGTTCGCTGCCGGCCACGCTGCTCAGGCCGGTGACGATCACGACTCGCTTTATGACGACTGAAGGATGAGATGACATCTACGGACCTGATGATTATGCTTGCGATACTTTCTTATTTACCAAAAGGTAGCTAACTACTGTACACTTCACAAGACATTTTCAAGCAGGAAAAGGAAGGGACGGCTACAATTCGGCTGTCTGTTCTACATTTTCGGTATCTAAAGACCGATACTATCCTAAAACCTTCCAAGGCCAGCTCTAAAGTACGATTAGTCAATTTTGTGCTGCTCTTTGTTTCGCATGTGTATTGAGTGGTTACAAGTGTGGCCAATATGCAGCTAAATTGTCACACAATTTGTATTGGGCAGAAACTGTTCTCCAAGCGATCAATGCGCAACCTCAATGGTTGGTTGTAATTGGCCAGTCTGCCACAGCGATACTTTGCGAATGCAAGACTCAAGACTCAAGTGGTCTGCTGACCATGTTTTGCCACAGCCAAGACATTAGTGCCTATTGCAGAAGCTTTAATATAATACTTTCACCTGCCTTTATCTTCTCTATTCTAATTTCTACTTTACTATGTACTCTAGAAAGTAGCATAAGAAATAGTGGGGCTACAGCCTACCTTACGTAATTAAAGCTAGTAACTTACTAGCTAGTTAGATACAGGCTGTTACCTAAGAATAACTTCACTGAGTATGCCGGGATTCTACACCAGCATGGAAACCGACGGCCCGACCAACAACCAAACGCACAACGACGTGGCGCATCAACCTTTTGTCAAAGAAGAAATTGAAAACAGCGGCAGCTTCTTCGGGGATAGCGATAGCGACAGCGACGATGAGGAAATTTACAAGCCGCGACCGCAGCTACCGCAGCCAAACGTTCACATGCGAAGCTTGGCGGATTTGATAAGTAAGTGAGACAACACGACGTGAAGACCTACCATGCTGACGGTGACTAGAGGATCTAGAGAATGGCGCCATCGATGTCAACCCAGAATATCAGCGCGAAGTTGTTTGGACAAGTAAGCGCAATAATCGATACTGGACTGATAAGTTAACTATGAAGCAAGTTTACTAATAGTTAGACAGCTGAACGGATGACCGGCCTGGTAAATTCTTTGATGGGTGTGTCCAGTCCTTTACGCCATACGATATACTTAACAAATACTAACACACGCCTAGAAAACTATTATATCCCGCCCATAATCCTCAACCAGAAGAAGAATATCGGCTTACATGGCGGTCAAGCACGCGACACTCTGGTCTGTGTGGACGGGAAGCAACGCCTTTCTTCTGTCCTTGCCTTCGTAAAAGGCATGATCCCTTGTCATGATTGTCGAGGAGAGAAATGGTACATCTTTATAAAGCTTCTACGCTAGAGAGATTCGCTAACATTTGTAGGTGGTTTTTTGCAGAACCGAAGGCCAAACGCAAAAAAATCCTTCCTGACGCCACCCAGAAGCTCTTTTTAAATAAGGATTTTGTCGCCTTCCAGTTCACAGAGCTGACACAGGAGCAAGAGGAGGATTTGTTCGCTAGGGTCCAAATGGGCGTTACACTGACGGCTGCCGAGAAGATGCGCGCCCAGAGTGGCCCTTGGCAAGAGCTGGCTAAACTCTTTGTAGAGGATTTCGCCAACATCTACTCCTTGATGAAAGATCGGGCCAGAGCAAAAGACTTCCAACTCACTCTGGCATGTTTCAGTCAGGTTGTGGAGGTAATGCACCCGACTGCTGCGAACGGGATACCCCAGCTCAAAACAAGCCACAGCGCTCTGCCTAAATTCCTAAGCAATAAAGGGGCTGTCGACGATACTATTAAGTCGCACCTTGCGAGCATCTGGAATACGTTCAAGGAGCTTATAGAGCAGGATTCTAACACATTTATCAATGCCGACAAACACTTGCGAGGCGTACAAACCTTCGCACCTGTCGAAATGGTGGCGGTCACAGTCATGATCTCCATGTATTCGGAGACGCGGAACAATCAACTACTCTTAGGAGACATTAGGGCTTTACGGGAATCCCTTCGCGACCACTTCGCCGACCTGCGCCTTAATCCCCACGTATGGAAATTTATCTGGGAATTCCTGGAAGACTTGGAGGCAATTCGAGGTGCTGTGGACGGTAGTACTGTGAACCGCAAACAACCAGAACAGCGTGGACCCTACCCGTCAAGCGCAACTGCTACACGCCCTTCAGCCTCCTCCACGTCTACCCAACCAAGAGGAGGTAGAACATCTGCCATAAAATCGTTACCAAGCTTACCGCTTCACACGAAAACAGTGGTGAAGAGAGAGGAAGTATCTGGGCCGTCATCAGTTCTACCTGCACCCAAGCGACAGCGAATTGAACCTATACCTGGGCCACAAGATATGGCCTCCGCTGCGTTTCCGATGTTTATAAATCCTGGGCCCCAATCCGCATCTCAGCAGCGGTCACCCTCAACAGCCCAACAAAACTCGGTGTCTGTCGGGTGGCGCGGGTACCGGGCACCGACAGCTCCAATGCAGCCATCGAAACAGCTCTTCTCCGCATCTTCGCCTACTCACAAACCGGCCATCTGTTCGTCTAATGCGGCAAATGCGCCAAATTGCCCATCGACTACAAATCCGCCTCGTCCTTCAAGCACCGGGACCGGGGTCCTTCGACAAAGTGCTGGTGCCTTTACACCACCCCACACGGACGAGGAATGGCAGGGGATTTTGAAATCGATATCACCAGTGACGGCACCACGGGCAATCCCTCCGAACCCGCTGGTACCTGCAGCCGCGGTTCCGCCTCCGCCTGCTTCGACAACCCATCCGGTGCCACCGCCATCGAACAACAAAAAGCGAAAGAGCGTCACGCCCTTGACGGCTGCACAATACAATGGAATCATCGACCTGACAGGCGACACTGACGTTGAAGAAGAACGGCAAAGTCTTCTTTCGTCGTTCAAGGGGAGGTCAGTAGCGGGAAAGCAACGTCAGGTATCGACCACTCCTGCAACGATAGCGCCTGTTGCAAAGATGGAGAGCCACCCTGTGACTGTACAGGATCTAGGTAGGGGTGGCGGGAAGTCCAATGGGCCCGAATGATCCTCATGCTAGGCCACAGGCGCTGAAGACGCAGTATCATTTACGATTTGGAGTTAGGTGCAGAAAAAGTGCTATGTAGCACCGCAGTCACCTTCACGGTACCGTCACTCATAGAATTAGCTTACGTTCGTCTGCTGTAGATGTCTAGAATATTTTATTTAAGCTGATCTTGCATTCTCTCTACCCAGCTGTGCCAGCTTATTAAGAGGTGTGGGACAGGATCGATGGCCCTAGCGGCAGGTAAGCGCTAGTGTGTCTTACGTCTAGTACAGTGGTATGTCTTACGGTATACCATCCTGGGAAGTTCTCTCTCTCCCTCTTTCCACTTCTTCTTCGTGCGCCTCTATCCCTCAGAATTCATTGCGTGAACCCAAAAAGACTCCAAGGTCGCGTAATGGAAGACGTCATACGTAGGCCGTGCGCTTTCGACTAGTGCCTCGGCATCCCGTGGCGTGGACCGCGCCATGGGCCCACGACGATGGCCGACTTCCCAAGGCAAGCGCTGGCGGAAGACGAGACACGCAGACATTCGGACTCGAATCCACTCACTCGCCACTTTCCATCCAGCGAGCGCAATTCAAGCTTAGCAACTGTCCTCTACGTTCTGCGCCAAATCGTCGACAGCCTTGCCACGGCGTGGCTACTGGGTTACAGCTTCATCGTACCGCAACTCCAAGCCCAAATAACGAGCATCGGCATGAGCAAGTCGTTCGATCCCGCGCGGGATATAGGGAGTCTGGAGGGCAAGATCATCCTGGTCACTGGTGGTGCGTATCTTCTCACGCCCACGACATTAGGTCGGATTTCCAAATCTAATGCAACACAGGCAACGCCGGCCTAGGCAAACAAACAATCGCCTACCTTGCTGCCCATAATCCAACGCGCATCTACCTCGGCGCTCGCACTGCCTCTAAAGCACAAGATGCCATTACCTCGATCAAATCCTCCGTACCTTCCTCGTGCGAAATCGTCCACCTCCCCCTCGACCTCACATCCTTCTCTTCCATCGCCGACGCAGCGCAGACCCTCAAACGCCAAGAATCGCGTTTAGATGTCTTGATCAACAACGCCGGCATCATGGCCTCACCATACAGTACCACCAAAGAAGGCTATGAGATACAGTTCGGGACGAATCACATGGGCCACGCGCTACTCACGAAACTCCTCTTACCGATCATGCTGGAGACGGCGAAGAAACCGGGCGCTGATGTCAGGATCGTGAGTCTGAGTAGCATGGGTCATTACATTACAGGAAAGAAGGGCATCGAGTTCGACCAAGCAGCATTGGAGAAAGAAAACACATGGCGTCGGTACGGCTCTTCGAAATTAGCAAACATACTATTCGCACGCAGCCTCGCTATCGAGTACCCATCCATAACCTCTGTGTCCCTACACCCCGGCGTCATTCTGACTGATCTGTTTTCCAACATGCGTACCAATGTCTTTCTGAAGATGGGTCTGTGGATATATGGGCTGCTGGCTTTCTTCTTGCCCGGCCATTATAAGAGTCCGGAGGGTGGGGCGCTGAATTCGACCTGGTGTGCTACTGTGGAGAGGAGTAAGTTGGAGAATGGGGCGTTTTACACGCCGGTTGGGGTTAACAATAAAGGGAGTGGGTGGGCGAGAGATGAAGGGTTGAGGAAGAAGTTGTGGGAGTGGACGGAAGGGGAGTTGGAGAAGCATGGGTATTGATGATGGTTGTTCATGTGGTGTTGGCGATCTCGGGACTACCTGGAGCGTATACTGTACGATGCCCTTAGTTTGGTATCTAGAAGATCCCTCCAGCATCTGCTCCTGTGTGCCATTGATCCTTGGCCATCAAACCCTATACGATTTGTGGTCTTGACATGCGGCCAGCTGATCTTCGCAGGCACCCTTTCTGACGCTTACGGTACAAATATCTCGGCATACCTCCCGACTTACTGTGTATAGGTCAAAATCTCGGCATGAGCAACGCCATGTGGACTCTCGCAACAACTCCCAGATCCAGGAATAGCGATCGACAAAGGGACGCCTCGGAGTTTTGATCCGCCCCGCGCAGGCCTGAGAGCCAAAAAGAGTGGCGCTTGTAGGAAGGACGACTTGGCGACTGAGCTATCTCCTGAGAGCTTCATATTCTGTGTTATTCTATTAGCCCATTGCTAGATATCAAATCAACAAATCAACACCAAGACTGGATTCAATTACTAATCTTATCGGCGAATAGCCATGACATTCACCAATTGTACTGCTCCTTCTTTGAGCCGTACCTTTGGAAGCACAGCGGAAAGAACCCGCGATCAAGGTTCAGCCGTGTCCCAGGGTACTCCTTTGATTTCGGAATACGGGCAGACATCAGATCACCATTATGATCACAAGTCAAACTTTAAAAATCTGTTACGGGCCGCACTCCAGCTGTGTGGGAGACGTAAGAGCACCGTGGGAGATGGTCGCACCAAACAAAATGTGCTCGCATAGCTCGCCCTAATGCGGTTAGTGCAAACTCCTCGGTGACGTTCGCCTCCTTATCTCCCACGCTGGCCTATCCCACTAGTCATCGGTACCATGTCAGCAGCAAGAAGAGATATTGAGACCTTCGGCGAACATGAGAATGAGGACTACGATGAGCCGCAATATTGGGGTTAAAAGTACAGCCAAGCACAAATCGCCGAAGCCAGAGCGACCCAATATGATGGGTCCGGTCACGTCCTCCATATGCAGCACGGACATGGTCTCGAGCGCATCTCTCCCTTCTCCAAACATGGCGTCATCGAAGTTTTCTCGTAAATCCACTTTGTAAGAAAGGGATATGTGAGCGCCGCGCGGTAAGGGTGGGCAATGCAATGGGGGTAGGGAGCGGCCTGTGCAACGTTAACCTGCCTTCCAACGCCTTTTGCTTTTTCGATGCGACAACATTTCAAAATGTTTGGCGAGCCTCTTACAAGGGGCAGCCAGCCCTCTCCTCTTCTTCTTGTTTCGTTTCTTCTATTCTCTCCTCCCCTCGACTTTCAGTGTGCAGATACCATCTTTCCCAGTTACTATACGTTTGAAGGGTTGCGCCAGCGTATCACGCCTGAGGTTACACCACCAGACTATACATGTCAGCGCAATCATTGAGCGAGCGCCTACCTTGCTAGTCTGACGAGATACAAAGGTTGAAGAGACCTCTGGCGTTTCGTCGCACAACCGGTTTTCTTCGTGTTGTTGGGATGACAGACCAAGATTGTTGATAGAGGCGGTTGAGATTTAGGCTACAGAGAACGAAAGAGTTGGCGCGCTCAGTGGATTGAAGGAATAAATCGCGAGACTTTGAAATTCTCAACCATCCTCGAGATCATCCAGGCTACTTGGAGACTCTGCTCCACGAAACTACCAAAAAAGCTTCCATCAGCCGACACCGACCAAGCAACGTACTGTACAACGATTTTCACGCGATCCTCCTACCATATCACGATCCATTTCAGACCTTTCCTCCGCACTCCGTCTAAACATACGACCTCTACTCCAACCGCGACCACTCCGATCGCGCATACACTTTACGACATGTGCTACATCGTGTACACCATTCACGTGTGTAATCACTGGATACCACAGCCCCAGCCCAACAACGGGCCCATTCTACGCATTTGCGAAGAAGCGGAGAAACTGCGACTCGGACACCCATGTCCGGAGACACAAAGAGAGCACAAGGTCATGAACCGAAGTCAGGGCATGTGTACGGGGTGCATGTGGAAGAAGGTCAGCAAATAGGACGATGTGGTGTGGGCCGCGAGGAAGAGCGTGTGGGGTTAGGAGATGGGAGAATTTGCTAGATTTGGATGGTGGGGACAAGAGCTGTGAAAAATGTATAATTGGAAAGGGAGAGTTTGTGTGTGTGTGTGTTGTCCAGGCGAGCTTGGGGGCAGCTTGTACGGAGTTGGACTATTCGACGTGTGGGGTTGAAGCCATTCAACGAGGCTGATGACCATGACCCTAGCGACTGAAGCAGAGGGCATATCCAGACTCAAAACCCCACACGATCTGTCCAATTTCCCGGGATCTCTAGATCAAAAACGCCACTCCTACGCCACTATTCCGACTGAGCAGTCCACCACCTGGGAAGCACTTTCTTTTTTTATTCACTCAAAGGAATCTTGGGCATACGGCGTTGCGAGAAATATATACCCTGGCGGTTTTTTGCTTTTCATTCCTTCCCTTCCTTTTGTATTTCCATCTCATCTCATCTCTTTTCTTTTCTTTTTTGTTCGTTCGAGGATATAGAGGTAGCTACTACGTCGTTATCATAATGAATAACTATCAAGGGTAAAAACTTTTTCTTCGCCTGTCCTGACCCCCCCCCCCCCCAAAAAAAAAAAAGAAACCACAGGAGCCCACTTCGGCTAACATGTTTTCTCGATTAACTACCTACCTAGGCTGCACTTACGACGTCATCTTGGCAGCAGGAAGATCGGGTGTGTCTGGGACGCTCGTCTCCGATGATACATGGTTTTGCTGCGATGTTGGGATCGATTGCAGCTTGAGCGTCTTGCAAGAGCGGTATGGGTGGGGTGAATGGATGTGGATGAGGTGAGCGGATGTGTGTCGAGTTTTGCGTGAGTATGGATGCTACTTCGTCATGGAATAGCTTGAGAGTTTGTACTCACTGCAGCAGGTTTAGGCACTGACCGGGAAGGGACTGCTAACCACCGCACTGGTTAGGTCGCCTTTTGCGTCAAAGGTAAGCATTCAGTGTAACAAATAGGTAAGTTCCGACTCGGCTCTCAGGTGACCGTTCCGAACTACCTATCACCGGTGAGGCCTGCTCGAGATTCGGCTCGCTCAAGACGCAGGAAGACCGCGAAGGTGCGAAAAGTTTATAGCATGCGTTACTTCCGCGACGTGTAAAGCTTTGTCCTACTGTCTCTAGCGCTTCTGTGCTGTCTTTATAGCTGCACTAGCTGCTCGTCACGCTGGATTAATGTTCCAACTTCCCTACCAGATCCTACACATCACTGGTGCAGCTGATATCGCCAAGATATCTGCGCCGAGCTTTCGACACATATCTTGAGCAGAATGAACGCTTGGTTTGTATGACTTTTTGACTGGGATCACGAGTAAACGGATCCTGGAGGCTTGCTATGGCAATGATATGTCTCACTGTCGCGGTGCAAGATCGTTCTCTTACCACGACTGAACTGTATCTCAAACGGCACTCGGCGCCCTAGTGAGCGTTATTGTACCGTTTCTTCGCTTTCCAATAGCCCATACTGTGTTGCAAGGACATTCTGGCCGCAGAACCTTCCAGTGCCCCACGTGATATGGCGCTTGCCCACCGTCCGTGCCCTCGTTGTGTTTTTGTTGTGCCATGCTCGTCAGTATTATGGCCTCGCGCACACAACACGCGATTGCCTCACATCACCCCAGGTCCGACCGTCGTCGCTTCCTTCACTAGTGATGGCACGCCACAAGCCAGTGTACCACTGCGCTATCTGCGGGTCAACCTTCAAGACCAAGGATGCACTGGGCTCTCACACGGCAAACCACGCGGATAGCAGCACGTCGACGCACGCTTGTCCTGGTTGTGAGTGGACCTTCAACGACTCCCACGCCCTTGAAGTACACATGGCACAGGCCGGCCACGGCACGCTCGCGGGTCCATCAGCAGCTTCCACCATGGCCGTCTACTGCGATCGGTGCCAGAACGACTTCAGCAGCCAGAAGCAGTTCAATGACCATCGAAGCAACATGGACAGTCACTGTGCCGACTGGCGTCACACGCCCCCCAAGAAGAAGAAGAACAAGAACAAGACGAAGCCGCAGCAACAGCAACAGCAACAGCAGGCTCCTCACCTCGGCCGCAATGGCCTTGACGCGCCCAACAAGCAGGTGACTGCCGTGCTCAACCACCCCGACGATGCCGATTTCTCAGACACACCGAGCGATACCAGCGATGGCGGCAAATACTGCCGGGTCTGCGAGAAGACGTTCAACTCCCAGGGCCACTACAACAACCACATGCTAGGTTGCACGCCTGTTGTATCCAGTTCCAAAGCTCAGTCGGCAGCGTCCAAGCGCAACAAAGTACAACAAGCTATTACGTCAGCGCGTGAGCAGTGTGTGCCGTTGGCTGTAAACTACATGGTTCCGGAAGGCCCCAGGTCGCTGGCTGCAGGCTCTCGTCCCATGCCAACACAGACGGTGATCATGAACACTCGCCCGCCGCTTCAGCAGCAGCAGCAAAAGCCATCAAAGTCTACGCTGGCGCCACCTCAAGGCCAATCTACACCCAAGGTCCAACCACAAACTGTTCCTAGTGTTGCCCCTGAAGCCCCGTCTGTCTTCATCTGCAACGTCGACAACTGCAGAAAGGTCTGCAGGTCTGCGCCAGGCCTTGCACAACACAAGATCGACGTCCATGGTATTGGTGGTCAGAAGCTAGACATGACCGGTCGCGATACATGGATGCTCGGTCAGCGTGAGCGAGAGCGGCTGAAGAGTTGTGGGCTTCTGCAGCAGCCATCCGGTTCACCTCGCGGTCGTGGCGGTCGTGGCGGTCGTACCCAGTCAACCTCCCGGCCATTTGCTCGACCTGCTTGTCCGTCTCCGCCCGGTGCCCAGCCGTATACTCTCCCGCCAATTCCTCCTTCTCGTCGTGCACCTCCTGTTGCTCGCCCATCTCCTGCAGCTCATCCACCCCCAACTACTCGTCCACGTCCTGCCGCGCGACCTCCGCCGGTACCAACTAGCTCAAACATGGGCGGTGCCGCGGAGATGGAGCAGGCGATGCAAGTCCAGGGCCAGATTCTCCCTCTACTTATTCAGTCTGATATTTTCATCAAGCATGATGGCAAGATGAACGTCTGTGGTATCGACTGGGTTCGGATCGCAGTTTCCAAGCAAAAAGAGGTTTTCGGTACGTTGGACGGCATGTGTCATCTCCCCAAGATCCTCCAGTGCGAGTATCTCCCTGCACCTAAAGCCTTTAAGGATGAGTATACCGCCTCATATCCATATGCCGACTTCAAGCCCTCTCCCACCCGTGACCTGGCGAAACCAGGTCTTGGTGTCGTCGCCCTTTCGTGCAGCAAGGTTGTCCTGGCAGATGGTCGTGAGGAAGTCGTCAAGATTGCGGCCGTTGACCTCGTCACCTGTCGCATCCTCATGAACCACCTCGTGTGCACAGATCCGCAAGCGGAGGTCATAGACTGGCGCTTGTCCGTGACTGGAATGTTCAGCTGGCGCGATATGGAGGGCGCACGACAGGCCGGTTACAAAGTCTTCAAGGGCTGGTCAGCTGCTCGCTCCGCACTCTGGAAGTGGGTCGACAAGGACACTATCATCGTTGGTCATAATCTGCGCTCCGACCTCGACGCTCTTCGTATAGTTCATGGTCGAGCCGTCGACATTGCCAAGATCGTCGAGAAGGCTGCAAACGGTCCGCTGAACAAGACGCAGCTAGGGCTTGACAGCCTGAGCCGTGATTACCCTAGCATATCCCTCAAGAGCGATCCCGAGTACGGTCGTGATGTCCTCATGAACGCCCTCGCAGTGCGCGAGTTTGCTCTGTGGTCCATCAAAAACCAAGGTCAGCTGAGAAAGGTAGCTAGGCAGAGGAGCGTGGAGTTTCAGGTTGCCATGCCGAAAGCTGCCGCAGCAGTCTAACCTGGTTTGTAGACTTGGGGAGAGGCTGATGGAAGTTTACTTTGATGATGAACTGGAAGAGGGACGGATTGGTAATGTGGATACGAAAACGGTAGTGCAGCAACGCAGGATGATGCCCGCAGAGAAACGTAATGGGCGTGGCCAAAAGGTCGATCACATTGCAGCGCAGCAATTCGGTGCGAAGATGGTCTGTACGCTACCAAACATGTGATAAGACCTTTCGGCCGGGACCATTGTAGTTACGACCACGAATACGATGAATCAACCCACCTTGCTATTCAATGTGAATTATAATGTCTCATGCTGCGAAAGGCTCCGAGCAAGTGACTTCTTCCTCTCTGACCATCAACAAAATCAGCCCTTCTTCTCTTCCTGCTCCTTCTCCACAACATCCACCACGAAAGCACCGCCCAGCAGAATCGCAGGCTCCTCAATATTATGATGCTCGTAGCTCAACGTACCCACGCCACCGGCCTCGAGAATCAAACTCGGATTCTCTTCCAATCTCTTGCCCACCCAGCGTGCCGCCAACGAGCGTAGAATGTGGCCATGCGCTACAATGAGGACATCGTTTGGCTGTCCATCCTTGCCAAAACGACCTGTCGTCATTGTAAGAATAAAGAGGACTGAAACCCACAACCAAGGATAAAGCAAAAAAAAAAAATAGACATAGAGACATACCGCGATGAAACCTCTCCCTCAAATCCAAAATCAACCCATCCAACCTCCTCGACACCTCCTCGGGGCTCTCCCCACCCTCACACCCATCCCGCCAAATATCCCAATCGGAGCCCAACCCGCGCTTCTCCCGATCCTGTCTGATTTCCTTGGTGACGCGGCCTTCGTAGTCGCCGTAATCCCATTCGCGGACCGCTTCTGTGACCTGGATGGTGGCATGTGTTCGTATGTCTTCGGCTGCGGAGGATGAGGAAGGGTCTTGATGATGCCATGGATATCGGTCTTTGCAGCCTAGGTTTAAAAGTTCGAGGGTTTTTTGGGCGCGCGTTCTTGGGCTGACGTATCTTTATTCACGGTTGTTTTCATCGTTAGTCCAGGGTCATCTTTTTTTTTATTGGGGGTGGGGGGGGGGGGGGGGGCAAAGGGAAAGGGAAACGGTTTTTTTTTATTACATATGAGCCAAATTACGAGGAACAATCAATCGGTCATTCCCCACGAGCGCCTTCCCCGTCGCACGCACACGCTTCTCTCCGTTTGCGGTAAGCGGTATGTCGGAAATGCCCGTGTGCCGCCCGTTTAGGGACCATTCTGTTTCGCCGTGGCGGACGATGAAGACGCGGGGGTCGGGCATTGTTGTTTCTTGTTCTTGGATTTTTCGCTTTTTTTTTGGCTTTTTTATCGCGGATTTGAGATATGGGTTGGGGGGTTGTTGTAGTCTTGAATTGGGGGAACGGGGCCGGATTGGACTACACTGGTGGTTGGGCGGAAACCGACTGCTGTACGAACGATGAGTTTTTGGCCCGGGGATCAGAACGGGGGGAAGAAAGTGAGAGACAATTGGGCAGAACAGTAAGAGAAAAAAAAAAGCCAAAGGAGCAAGTTGAAGTTTAGTGAGTTTCCGGCAGCTCTCGGAGCTTGTACGGCGCTACACCAAGCTATAGCTGTATGTATGACGTTTTTTTAGAGCTTTTGTGGAATTCATCGTAGTGACAGGTGGGTGGGGCGCTGATCCAGGAACGAAGGTCGAATGTGGAAGCTACCCCGCTAATACCTAAGTACCTGGACATGTGGCCGGTCGCGCACAAACATGTGACATAATTGAGTACCTAGTTCAGCCGTAGTCATCCACTTTGCTCACGATTCAGAGCTACAATAATGAGTGTAGTTCTCGTACTCGGGTGGCAACGGAGGGAAACAAGACGCATATTGATGCAATAGTATGTACGATTCCCTCCATATGCCTTTGCTCACGCAGTTACATACCGAATAAAGAAAAACACAATACCCATTCCGCCCCATTGTCATACAAGCTATTCCGAAACGCACTGGTGATAATATTCTTATCAAATGTTAGCTTCACAGTACAGCCTGCATCCACAAATTTCAAACATACCATTTTGCACCAGGCACTTGGCACCCTGGACACAATTGCTGCAGCCTGACCACGGCTTGCCGTCGTAGTAGCCTCCACACTGGTAGTATAGCGGCACAGGGCACCTGGTGCTGCTCGGGCCCACTTCTTCACCGGTCGTGGTCTTGGTAGGCTGGTCTGGCCTCTTTGTGGTGGTCTTATGTCAAACATGTCAGCACAAAGTACCAGGTGTGATGCTCTGAATGCTGACCTTGGTCGTTGTGGGCCTTGGCGGCTTCCTCGTCGTTGTCGTCATCTTGTCCGTTGTAGGCTCTGGGCCACCAGGTTTGGTCCGGGAGATGTTATCCGTGCACGGGTTGTTCCCGATACACGTTATGAGGTATGTCGTGCGTGTTTCCTGGTTGTTGTTTGCTGGGACCTGTAGTGGCGTCAGCACCAAGAAACCAAGTGGACGACTGGCTACGTACTGCGAGACAAACGGCAGAGAGGCTCGCAAACAGGACGGCAAGTGTGGTTAGCTGCATAGTGACTTGCTTGCGTGTTGGTCTTTCTTTTCTGTGATGAATGATGGATACGTTCAGATGGCTTGGGATTCAGTTCGGACTCAGTTTAACAGAGTCAGGGAGGTCTTATATATGCTGGCTCTTGCTACTAGTCCACACAAGTCCGAGTACTCAATGATTAAGATAGATAGACCCGTATTTGCTACGACTTTGTAGATCCGCGACTTCGTTGCAGAACGGTACTCTGGCTAAAGCCAAGTGCGGATACGAGTACATTTAATCTGTGATCGCGTTGATCTATATTGTGGCTGGGTAGCGGATGCCGTGGCCATGGTTCAGAAGATGGTGAGCATCCGGCGTCGATTACCGGGCCCTGAGCATTGGGTTTTTAGAGACATGAGACAGCTCAAAAGCATATGGTAACCTGGGTTGAAAACTGATAGGCGGAATGGAATACTTCCTTGTGGAAAGGAGTGCAGCCACATCTGCGCGGTGATGTTGTTATTTCCACTTGGCTGGAAGCGCTTCCTCTCGTCTCCGGCAGGCTATTATTGCATCACCTCCTAGCCTGGCATAACACACGATACGAGGCTCGGCCACGTCCCGAGATCCTTAGCGATTGATCTTGATACTATTCTTGCGTATGACAAGGCACTTGGGTGGGGGTGGGTTTTAGCCGCAAATTGAGGTCGAAGTCATCCTGGCCCGAATCCGGACCCATGTGCCACCCAGGATGAGTCTGGGTTCCATAAGTTGCCATGTCACGAGTGAATAGATTATTCGATATGACGATATAACTAGTAGTTGGGTTCTGACAGGGGAAACCGAGCAGCACTGAGCGAGATGGCCATTGATCGTACCACGATCCGGAACCGGGTGAAGGGGCGGCTGGAAGAAGGCATGGCAGGACAGATGCCGATTATCGGTTGGAGCTTTTTCGATCTGTTGGGGCAACCGACAAGAGCGATGTATTCGGAAGAATATCGGCAGCGATTACCGGTAGTCGCGGTCTAGAGCCAGTCGGACGCGCAGATCACGTACTGTTCCCTACGTCGTCCTGTGCAGCGCTGTCAGCTAGCAGGTCTCCGACACCAATCCATTTCCTCATAAGGAATGCGCCCTGCGGTCTCAGCTTCCTATAGTAGTCTTGTTCTTTGTCGAGGGTCTCGAAGTTCCGCTTCTTGTACCATTCCAGTCCTTCCTCGTTGGCCTCCCAGACGTGCGCGGTAACAGAGCGCACACTATGCAGTTCCACCGCCTTCTTTACTATGGCTTGGAGAAGATGCATGGCGATGCCGTGGGAGCGGTAGGGAGCGAGGACGCCGATGGTGGAGATGTATAACTGCGAGGAAGGGAGGAGACGACAGCGAACGGCGCCAACAAGCTGTGGTTTCTCCGAGGAGGATGTGGAGCCAGCTGCAGCGTTGGCCGGGTACGAGTGCCATACTGCCACGAGTGTAATGCCATGGTGTGGCTCCGTCATGGTCTCTTTGTAGAAGCTCTCGGGGTATGATATAGGCAGGGTGAGGGTGTTTAGGCGCTTGAAGCCGGGTAGCAGGTCCTCGGTAAGCGGGACGAGTTGGACGCTGGACGGCAGGGGACGTAAGGCGAACAGCTGCGGTATTGCTGGCTTCTGTGTCGGGAGTGTAATGGGGGTGGGCATCCGCGAGCTGGCAGGCGTGACTGCTCGGGATGAACGGGGGCTCTTCTTCGATCGCGGTCTTGACGGGGCTTGTAGGAACTCGTCTGGTATGTCGTTCCAGTTCTCGACGGCGGGCGTGGGGGCAGGCGTAGGCGGGGCGTGGACAGGAGTAGGAGAGACGCGCGTGGGTGCGGAGCCTGACTTTGGCGGAGGCGGCGGTCGACTGGGCTTCGGCGACAGTAATGGGGGAGTATGTGGAGGCTGCTGGGGCTGTTGTGCAGGAATCGGCTTCTTGAGCCAGTTGTTCAAAGACGACTGCATCGTGGGAGCGCCGTGGGAGAGCGGCGGAACTGCAATGGCAAACGTCGCGACAAATGTTTCTGCTGTCTCTCAACGCGCCTGCCAATCGCTGGCAGGGGCTCCCTAGCGCGCTTTGGTCCAAGCGCCGGAGTCCGACTTCTTCCCGGACAGCACGGGAGCATCCTCGCGCTGCACATTTCAGGAAGCCGGGAAGCCAGCGAGGCCGCCATCGCAACCATGGGCGCCGAGAACTCCAAGCCCTCGTCCGAGGTCAAGCAGCATGTCTTCTCTCCGTATGTGCCCCTGCCTCGCCCACGCAGCGCCGTGAGGAATGACGTGCGGTGCTGATGAGTTTGCGCGCAGAGACCACCCCGTCAGCTTCTCGAATGAGCTGGTAGGCTCGCTGCAGAAGAATACTTTTGTGCGTGTGCACTATCCCAATGCCCCAGCACGACACTCATAGCTGGCCAGACAGACTCGACACGATCGAAGCAGCAAGAACTCCAGTACCAGCAACGCCTGACGGCCGAGCTCGAGAAGCTGCGCGACCAGGAAGCCCAGAACTTCACCAAGTACAGCGAAACCCTCTCGGCCGAGACGCCGCAGTCGGACGAACCGTCGCTGGTCGAGAAGATCCAAGATGCCACGTCCAGCAGTTCGACGCTGGCGGAAAAGCAGAGACAGAAGGGCATGAGCAAAGACAGCGTCACCAGGGAGATTGAGCAGCTCAAGGCGAAGCTGGAACAGAGGAAGAGGCTGGAGCAGGCCGATGAGGGTGTTGCCAGGGCGAAGGAGGCCGTGGTCGCGTGCTTGAGGCAGAATGACCGACGCCCGCTCGACTGCTGGAAAGAGGTCGAGACGTTCAAGCACGAGGTTGGACGATTAGAGAAGGAGTTTGTGCAGAAGACGATCCGATGAGTGACGCGGAAGCTCGTCCGTATGGCCTTGGACTGCACTTGTGTATAGATGGCTCGGCTGCGGTATAGTACCCCAGCAAGCAATGTTTCTTTCCATGTCTGCTTGGAGCCCGACTCTCTTCCGTAATCTCTTTGCACACCGCTTCTTAGCTCACTCACCCTTCTCTCTTATTGCTTTGACGCACATGACGTCTTCTGACGCTTCATCACCTGGACATTATCTCTCTCTCTATATACTATCATTTCCTTCCAAGTCACTATTGTCCTTCCTGCCCGCAATGTTATGGTCTGGACCCTGCTTCACCAAGTGCTCCTTCCACAACTTGTTATGGCGCAGATTGACATACACCCAACTTTTGCCTGATTGTTTGGCCCTGTTGGCATTGCGCCACAGCCTCTGGTAGCTGAAGCTCCCGGTCCGCATTGCGCGGTGCCCTCGCTGTCAAGAATGGTGCCATTGCGGTCCTGCCAACGCCTGAGATCAGGCATTTTACCTTTACCACATCCTCCCCTCTTCTTTTCACCATTCGATACGGTAACGAACAAAACCTGCAGCCGTCGACGCTACACAGCGAAGGGACTGGCGCAGACGACCTTCCGAACCACTCACGATAGCACCCTCACCTCCTAGCTATGACGAGATCACCCACCTCTAAACTACTCAACGCGATGCCTTACCGCTAAACCCACCGGCACTGGCTCCGCAATGTTGTGGACTGGACTCTGCTTCACCGAGCGCTCCTCCTTCCACAACTCATCTTCCCACTCCACCGCGCTCTTCGAGACGCGTAAACGCGTTTTGGCCGGCTACTTCTCACCCTTCACTTTCACCTTCACCTTGAGAACACCAGTTGCTGCCTGATTACGCTTTGCTTCCGCTTTCACCGCCACTTTCAAACCTCTTAACTGCGATTCCGCCGCGTTCTATCTCAACACCTCTCCCATCACAACTACACGCACCATCTTCTACAGCCGTCACAAGCATGGCGGGGCACAGCATAGACGAAGCAATCTCGGTTAGCGAAGACGAGAACGACGCCGAAACTTGGCTCCAAGACGAAGTCGACATCCAGCAATATGGTAATCCATGTCAAACGCTGTCACTTCGGGCGCTTGCTAATCCGCTTCACAGACAATGACTCCGACGAAGTCGACGACGATTTCGCCATCGTTGACCCCCCACCCACACTATTTGAGCCCTGCCCAACAGAATTCGAGTTGCCTTCTTTGTCTCTAGTAGGCAAGTTAGTCCAACGTGGGACCATCGTAGAACTTGAGGACCGCACGGGACGAACATCAGGTCGCCTACTCTCGGGTGACTTTTTACTTGTTCGAAAAATTGTCGAGAACACTGCGACTGAAGAAGTCGTACTTCGGGGCTACCTCATGCGACGTGTAGAGTGTATAGCGCCGCTTTTCGACCGTAAGCCAGTCCACTCATAGTCTTGTCCAATCGCTAACTGGATCGTAGGCAAGCTAAACGATCTGTTTATGCTGATCGAAGTTCACGAAGATGACCCCCGGCCGCCGTTTGTTCAAGGCCTGCATTCAGTTAGACCCGAAGAAGTCGTCGGTATCCGCCGCTGTGTATTCACAAATCTCTCTTATGAGCTCCAAGGGCAGTCACATGTCAACCACACAGTAGCACACCGGAATACACGGGCTGAGACCCGAGCATGGATATTCCACAACGGGACCCTCATATGTCGATGGGTGCATGTCATAGAATTGTTTCGAGGTACTAAAGGGCGTACTTCGTACGGCGGAGAGGCTCGGCGGATGTACAAACGCGAGGTCGCAGACTTTTCTGAGGCTACGGATCCGACCCATAAGAACAAGTCCGAAGCAAAACGCGTTGCGTCAGCGCAAAGGACGCACCATGTCCCGTCAAAGACTCCGCAGCATCTACCTCAAAAGACGCGAGTCTTTACCTTGGGAGACGTCTTTTGCGGTATTGGGGGTGTTTCAGAAGCCGCTCGGCAAGCCGGATATCATGTTCTTTGGGGTCTCGAGAAAGATCCCAAAGCTATGTCAGCATATCGAGAGAATTTTCCAGGCGCTATCCACTTGGAGATGGACGCGCACGACTTCCCGGGGATTGTGAAAAGATCCCAGCATGGCTGTGATCACGTCCATCTGAGCTTCCCATGTTGCTTTTGGAGCCAATCTCAGTAGGTTACCATTTTCTCTCATGTGTTATTTGGCTAATCTCATGTTTACAGCACGACTGCGGGCAAAAATGACCAAGCGAACCTAGAGGCGCTCTTTACTGTTGCGCCCACGCTCGCAGGAATCAAATCGAAAACCTTCAGTCTGGAGCAGGCGCCTGGTCTCATCAAGATACAAAAGCATCGACTCTACTGGCGCATTCTCTTGAATAGCATTTTGAATGAAGGCTATAGCGTCCGATACAAAGTTCAGGAGCAAGCATGGTTCGGTGTTGGTCAGCACCGAGCGCGTCTCGTGGTTGTTGGAGCGAAGTAAGCAACATACCCTCTCCGCCTAACGCTCTATATGCTAAAATACTACAGGATTGGTATTCCAATCCCGCCGCTGCCTGCGCCCCGCTATGGCCCTCCCGGCGCGGGGTTGAGACGATATGTAACAATCGCAGACTCACTCCGCTTCCTAGAGCAATGCGCACACAGCCTTAGAGGTGATCCCTACCACCAGCCGAACTCGGAAATTCGCACCAGGAACGGAGAAGTACTAGATCCAAACAGGAACCTAGCACGATGCGTCACAACGTCAGGCGGCGAAAATTTGCATTACTTAGGCACGCGACCATACACAGCCCGAGAGTTATCGCAGTTCCAGGGGATGCCACTCACATTCCACTTCTCAGGTAGACCCAACGAGGCTAAGAAGCAAGTCGGTAATGTGTGGCCCGTTAAACCCTGCAGAGTATACTTCGAACTCTGGGCTGCCCATATGGAAGCCTTCTACGCTGGCATGATTGACCCGGAAGACGAGGTACTCGATCTATACTCCTATCTAGAAGACAAGGGTATCACAATTCCCAAGCCGGCGGCCATCGACATCGACAAATTCAATACCCCATCCCGTCGCTCTCGGAATCCCCAGCCAGAATTTCGCTATCTCCCCCAGATCGAAAAGACGGTCAAGCCTCGCGTCCCGCTGCAGCTATGGGGGAAAAGAAAAGAGATTGATGCACCACCGCAACGTACGAGGAGGAATGATGCGAATGCGGTCCATGAATCTCTTCAATCAGTCTGTTCGCAGGCGGTCTGGCGGGGTGACATCCCCCTCTGTTAACCGCGTGAAGCGTCGCCGACAGCGCGAGTGGGTTGAGGACGGACGAAGGAAACATCATCATCGACTCGGACTGAGATGCTGCATTGCACACTTTAGACAACTACTGTTTCCGCCTGTACAACAACAACAACAACAACAACAACAACAACAACAACAACAAACTTCGCCCACGTTAAAACACGACAAGGAAACCAACCGCCTTTCCTGCATTGTTTCTGACTCTATAACGTGTTCTCGCCCCGTCCGATACCGCATTTGAGCCCCCTCCCCCCTACGCTCTCCTCGGCATCTGTCTGTTCCCTGTTAGCCCTTAACAGCACGATGGGGGTTTCCTTTCGTAGCCCCATACAAGTCTCTTCGCACATCCAGAAGGAAAGACGTGTTTACGGGGGCTTTTTTTTCTGCTGTAGTTAGGATAGGTAGCCTTGCCACCATCAAGTCTCTACCGTACGTACGAAGATATACAAATGCCTTGTACTTCTTTTCCTTTTTCTTTGCTATTTGTGTGTGTGTGTGTGTGTGTGTGTGTGTGTGTGTGTGTGTGTGTGTGTGGATTGTTTAGACATGTTGTGCGTGATGTTTACATATATCCTTATGCCCTACTCTGTTCAAATCTGCTACTTCTCTAATCACTAAAATGTTGGCAAAACAAGGAATTTTCTTCGTCCTTGGGAGGCTGGGGCCTGAGGAGATGCGAGACCTGAGGAGATGCGAGGACCTAAGGAGATACGAGGACCTGCGAGGATTGCGAGGAGATGCGAGGACCTAAGGAGATGCTAGGACCTGAGGAGATGCGAGGACCTGAGGAGATGCGAGGACCTGCGAGGATTGCGATTGCGGGCGTAGGATATTGTAGTGATATTGCAGCACTACGCGCAGGATGTTGCGATAAGTAGTAGTTACGTAGAGTTATGTGTAGCTAGTAGGCTGTACGGAGTACCACGAACCCGATTGTGATGATTATATGCAGCTAAAGCTGCCCTAAAAACCTGTCACTGTTTGTAATTGCTAGGAAGACGGAGGGAGCGTTGAGCAACAAAGTGGGATTGATTCTATTCATTCTGCTCAAACACCAAATGAAATCAGATTCAGGAAGCGTCGTACAAATCGGAACATCGTAAACTCGTTCATCAGGTCCCGTCCGCGCAAAAAGAAAATCAACTACTTGTCAAAAGCAAAAACTGCAAAAAGCAAGGCACAAAGAGCAACGGCAAGAGAGAAAAAGTAGTAATACACTCATGTCATGATGGTCTGGCTAGCCTTTTGCCTATTTCCGGATTCTGCCTCTTAGTAATCCCTCCTCCGGTGTCTCCTCGACTTGACCGGAGAGTCAGCTTCAGAACCTGTGCTGTAGTAGTAGTCGTCGTCGTCGTCATCATCGCGACCATAATCGTATCCATGGTCAGGACGGCGGTCACGAGCACGATCGCGCCTGTCATCCCGGTGTGTATCGCGATCGTCGCGATCCGCGCGATCAGAAGGGCCTCGAGATTTCGAGCGGAAGCGGTCAATGATACTGCGGCTTCTAGCGCGGAGACCAGGGCCTTTGCTGCGCTCTCGATCATTCGCGTGATGTCGCGAACGTGAGCGGGAGCGGGACTTGGAACGACGGTCGCCTCTGCTTCTGCTTACTGTTAGCTATGGCGGTTGCTAGGATGGGCAAGCTAAACTCACCTTGATCTCGTCGCAAGCTCCCTAGCACCTAGCGCACCTGCTGCCGCGCCTGCTAATCGGGTCAGCGTACTTTTACCCAACTGTTTGCCCGCAAATCCGCCCACCAACCCACCTGCCACCGACGCCGCCAGACCCTTTTCGCGTTGATCCAAGGTGCCGAGACTATCACGCATTCTAGTCATGCGCGATTCATCACGACGGTGGTCTCTGCTAGAACGGGAATGGTGAGAGTGGGAGTCTGCAGACCTCGCCCTATGTCGATGTTCACGACGGGGTTTGGTGCTGCCACGGCGGCTGGTAGGTTCGGTGTAGGCGGCCATTTGCTGCTGGCTGACAGATGGAGGGACGTAGGTTTGGTACGGTACGGAAGGCTCCGGGACGAACGAGGGCTCCGGAACGAACGAGGGCTGTGAGTTTGAGCGCTGTCGGCTGATTGGCGGTGGAGAAGGTTGGTAGCGAGCGTTGATGGGAGGGAATTCGGTATGGTGGTAGGGGTTCAAGGGCGAGTTTGACCCAACTGGGGGAGGAGGGATGGGGACCTGTGGTTCGACTACAGGTGATGGTGCATATCCAGGGCCAGGAGTGTACCGCGTCGCGGAGCTAGTACGAGGGGGTGGCTGGGTAGGGTACGGCTGAGCAGCTGCTGGCTTCGGGGTGTTAGTGAGTGGACGATGGAGCAGTGCCGCAAGAGGCGGCTCGTAAGACGGAGCAAAAACAGCAGAAAGAGGCGAGCCGCGCGAAAGCGTAGCAGCGTAATGAGGCTGAAAAGAAAAGGAACTCGACGCGGGCGACGCGGTCCGGCTTCGCAACATGGGCGGACAACTGTGTGCCGATGTTGGATGCTCAGGCGTTGCCGCAAGCGTCGTACGTCGAAAAGAGGAGGGTATAGTTACCTGAGGCGAGTATCCGTACGCAGCTGTGGCCGAGGGACGGTGATGTGGCACCGGGCTCGAGGCGTACTCCTGCGGATTGTAGGGCTTGTACTCGGACGTGGGCGGAGGAGGGAAGTAAGGCGCGCCCTGCTCGGGTTCGGCCATGTCTCGCGGGTCGCTGTTCTGTCCGTCTAGGTCGCTGCTGTGGTGCTTGTTGTGCCTTCCCCGGCTTACGCTTCTGCTAGATGTTCTTCCGGCGCTCTTCGCACGTCGTCGCTCTCGCTTCCTTCGCTCCCGTTCGCGCTCGTAGTCAGTGTCGTCGTATGCGCTGGCGTCCGAATAGTCCGTCGTGGGACTGCGCGCTCGTCGCGAACTGCGCTTGCTGGATCTCTCTTCGCTTCTGTGGCGCTCTTTTTCTGCGTTGTCTTTGCGATCCTTGCGGCCTTTCTCGATCGCTCTCTTCTCTGCGGGCGTGAAATAACCACCGGGGATTTTCTCGAAGAATCTGTCGGGAATCTTCTCCACGCCGTAGCTCAGAGCCTTGAAAGCGAGGACCGACATGGTTCAACGGCGCGCCCACCGAAAAGCAGGATGGCGCGACGGTGACGTAAGACGACCTGATGTGATTGGGGCGCAGTCGTCGGCCGGTCCCGGTAAGCTGAACGAGGCGACCTTGTTCGGGGGTAGCGTCTGCACGAAGGCTGGCGTGGAGTATAGCGGATCGGAGAGTCGAGGTGATGATGTGTAAGCAATATAGATGGTTTCTGGAGACGGGAGAGGTATCTTGAGAGAGGACGTCTTGAACTAAGTACACTGCAGGAAGAAGCCAGCTATGGAGCGGTCAGTGGCGATTACCTCCTGGTTATAAACAGCGGGAAGGAAGCAGAAGGCCAGCTGGACTCCTGCACTTAAGAGTGGCACGATATACCGCTGATTCGACGTATAGTGCGACCTCGACGTAGACGCCTTGACGATGCCACCAATATGGCGTCATACGTCATCATAATAGCTCTTGCGCCACCCTCGTTAGAGCCGCAATACAGGGGTCTGCCCAGGAGATCGCTATTGCGTGGACGATGCATCTTTGCGCTAAAAACATCTTGAGATTGATTTCACAACCATATGTGACATGGCCGTTGATCTCTGTCTATCTTTTCCTTCGTAAAGCCATCTTACAGAGAGAAAGCGCATATCTCTCATAGTGTGTCCAAGCCATGATGATGTGCATGTTGCCCAACATGTCCTCGTGCCCACTTGCATGCTATATCGTCGACTACTATGTTTTTTTTTTCCTTGGGAAGCCTATCACATTTTACCCTCGCTGGCCAGAACCAAGGTCGCATCAGAAAGCTCCCTTGCCAGAAACCGGGTCGCAACGCTCACCAACACATGGATTTTTGGAGGGACTACCCTGCCGCAACATATCGTGAAGTTGTCCGTCAGCTTTGTGCCCCACGCCACTCAGGCGCTTGAGCCTGTCAAATGACGCCATGTTCGAGCGTTGTGCTTCACCGCCATCATGACATCGTCATGCAACACGTTGCTTTACTGTGCAGTGTGCATCCATATCACTTGCGTTCCAAGGCGAACTACAGAGGAAAGATGGGATAGGGGTGTCCATTCAAGCCGGGCGTTAGTGGATCGGGTATCTGGTTCATCTGAGGAAAACAAACAAAACGCCGGCGCTGAAGGCAAACAAAGTAGTCTGACGGAACTACAATAGGTGGTTTCACCCTGTGCATCACATCGGGTCGGCAGCTACTGGTGCAGGGTTGCGCAGCTCACCCGCAGGCCTCCCAGTGCTGTCAGGAACTTCCACCATATCATCCACCATCCCAAGGAACCTCTGTCTATACTCATCACTTGTTGTCGTGATGCTCATTGGACCATGGTCTTTCCCGGGCTTCACTAGATTGAAGAGCTTGACGAGGCCCGTCAGAGTTTGCGCCTGAAGCGCATCCTTGGCCCAAAAGAAGTCGAGGACAATGGCTCGGTAGACCCATATCCCGTCGCGAGAGACAACTCCATTGCGCCAAGAGGAGCCACGTCCCGGCGGTGTCGGGACCTTGTCGCTGTCGGCTGTGTTCAGATCTGCTGGATAACGAACGAGGAACAGTGAGTAGTCGACTGCGTTGTTCGCTTGTAGAATCTTGGAATCCCGAGATAGCTGCGCAATGAGCTCCTCTTTCTGATCGATCGTCACTCGGACCTTGTCATCGAATTCGTCGATTAGGCGCTCCTTGACACTCTCGGGTGCTAGATTTCCATTTGCTACATCGCGCTCAGGGTAGAAGTAGTCGTTCGGCTTCAAATCGTATGTCTCCCACCGCTTCTGCTGATCCTTGCTGCAACTCGACTTCCCATACAATATGTTCTCCATTATAATGTGATGGCTCGGTGCCATACCCAATGCAGCTCCAAGGGTTGCTGTGGGGGAATATAGGAGGTCGGTTATGCGGACGAGGAGCGAGTCTTGGTTGAGCTCCATATGTTCGACATATGGATCCAGGAGGCGGTCGCGGAAGAAGGATTGTTCGAAGTGCCGGGGCAGCGATTTGATCAGGTACTTGGAGTTAGGCGTCGTGAAAAACGTCTGTCGAATATCAGCCAAATGTTGGTGAAGGATTAACAATATTCGCGTACCGAGCCGGAATACCCCAGATCTCCAATAGCAACCAAATCGGTCCGCTTGCTCTTGCTCGGGCTCCGGAAACTCTCCGTGTATCCTTCCTCGTCAATCCCCCATACATCGTTCCTCAGCTTCTTAAACAGTGATGCACGATATCGTGCCAATGTGAGATGGAAGACAGCGAAGAAGGCCCAGATGCGTGCGAGAAGACTAGGGTGCGCGCTGTCATTTTTGCGAGGAGCGTCGGCCTTGAAGATGGCGCGTAGGATAGACGTGCTGATGAGACGGTCTCGAATACCCATATTGAAGATTAGGTCGTTGTGCCGCTGGTCCTAAGGCGCAGTGTCGTGGTTGTTTGGGAACTTTGAAAGTCGTTGCAGCAGGTGGCTTCGGTTTCATTTCCAGGGTGACGTCACCCACCACCCACGCGAAGTCGGCAAACACATATTGTCCTCGTGTGCGTCCTGCATCTTTCAACAACTCCCCAACTTTTGGACCGTCGTCGTCAGTTCCTTGCGCGCTCTTGCTCTGTCAAATAGCGGTATATCCGTATATCCCGTGCGGGTATAATCCATGCAGCCGATCAGTAAGCTTTGATATGAGCGGCTGCGGCTAACACTCGGTGTGGCTTCCGTTATCTAGCTGCAGCTAGATATTGGCTGGCACTCACAGCAACGGCGGCATGCGCTCCCCCCAAGTGCTTACAGTGAACAGCTCCCTAATTGGTTCAGGCACCGCTCTCGAGACAGGGCCATGAGCTTGTCTACCCAGGAGACTCTATAACACGTAAAGTCTTGGGTGGCTGGCGAGACAAGCGAATGAAACTTGGCAAGATAATCACAAATCAGTTCACCGCGAGAAGGTTTTCAGGCCTCTCCTCTGATCTGGGGTTTGACGCAGACTGGACACACTTCTGCTGCAATAATCGGACTACCACTTCCTACTGCCTGCCACTCAGAGTATCGCGCTCTGCAAAGTTCCCTGCCGCGGCTCAGGCATCCAACGACAGTCTCGACCGCGGTTGGGGTCAAACAAGCGATGCGAGCTAGTTCCTGCGTCTTCGGAGTCGCGGAAACTCCGGACTGTGGATTGTTACTGTTGGGTACGGACAGCACGCGCTAGAGGCCGCAGTTTATTATCCGATTTTTTTTTACCTTAGCTATCAACAGATACTTAATTCTTGCCTAGTAGTATAACCTAATTATCGAGAAACACCGCGCGGTAGCTGCTTATAGATACCGACCCATCCCCTCACAGTATAGTAATCCAAATATCCGGAGAAACCCCGTCGGAATCGCGGAGTTGAGACCGGCTTCCCGTGCGGCTCGAGTTCCGCGGTCCCGCATTCGTCTCGGCTGCGCGACCCACTACACAGTACAGCATACAACGGCTAGGGGCAGCAGCGTATACCTAGGGACGAAACCTCAGTTGGTGAACTGATAGGACGATTCGAATAACGCTTTGGAAGCCCATTGTCACCCATCCATCGCCGTTCAACAATGCTAACTAGCCTGACAGGCGGTGTGACCCGAGCAGTTACAGACTATCTAATCTGCACAACAAACCATGGCCAACCTGACTACGAATGCATCCAGCCATGGTTTTCCAGCAGGCTAAACCCTTAGGCTCACGCACTTCTTGCCGCGACTGGTCCCGGTTGGGAGGTTGACGGCACAGGCTCCACATGCTTTGCCTCTGTTATTTGCTTCGCCTTGACCCTCCCCCGGCATGGCAATCCGCGTTTCTTCTATTTCGGTAGACAGGCTCCTGCATGAAGCCCTGACAGAGGTGCCGGAGCTGCAGGGTCATCAAAATTTAGCTTACTCCGCTTCGCTTCGAATCTACTGTGTATTACCCTGTTCAGTGAACGCAGTGTAACGTATAAAGCCTGCGTCTCCTTCCATGGCTGGACAACATCTTGAATACTCCAACTATTAATCGACAGCAGGTGCCACTACACGCGCCCAGTACCTACCTCCCCTCTTGAACACACACTTCGTATTCCTCAACAACCCCAACCGCCTATAAAATGGCAAGCGCAGATGTTCAGCAACCACCAGCTCAGGAAGCTGCTCCTGCCCTACCAGACTACCTCACGAATCCCGATGCTGTTCTTGGGGATAAAGATGCCAAGTGGCGATATGGCAGGGCACCGGACTACTCCAAGACTAGGAAGGTCTACGCTGAGAGTAAGTACAACGGTGTGGCAGCAAGTCATATTGCTGGACGTTGTGTGATCCGTATGGGTGGCTGACAATGCACAGCAAAGCAAATGACACACGAAGCTGGATCACTCCCGGAACTCGTACAGAATCTCGTCAAGAACTGGGAAGTCGAGGCGTCGTTCAAGCCACAGCTCTCCGACTGGCGCACGATTGATCATGAGAAATACTCCTTCGCCATCAATGGCTCCGAGCCCGAAGGTGCCGAGGCCATGCTCAAAGTCGGCACGTACAATGCCATCATCGCGCCGAACGAATACTATTCGCCCGATTACTCCGACTTTGCATCATCGCACAAGACGTTCAAGCGCATGATGCCTACTTTTGCGTGGGAGGTACTGGAGGTCTACAGCGGCCCGCCAACCGTCAGTTTCCGATGGCGACACTGGGGTCAGATGAAGAACGACTACGTCGGCTTCAACAACAAGGGCGAGAAGGTTACTGCAAAGGCCCATGGAGGCGCTATCGACATCCAGGGCGTCACCGTCGCAACAGTGAACGACAAGGTACAACTGCAGGCGGTACGGACATGGTTTGATCCCATGGACATGTTCCGTCAGATCGCGCCAAACGGCGTCGTCAAGAAGGAGCAAGCTCCCGAGGGCCTGACACCGGCAGAAGCGATTGATGAGGCGCAGGCTGGTGTCAAGGTCCCCGAAGAGCAGGAACTCCCGGACCGAACGGTACAAACCGCGGAAGAGATGGCGCAGACCATTGCCGCCATCGACAAGAAGGAAGCCGAACAAGCGGCGCAGCGAGGAGAAGCTTTGCCTGCTGATCACCCTGCGGTAGCGGGCTCTTCCGCTACCGAGGGTGGGTGCCCTTTCATGCCTGGAACTTCCCGTTAAAAAGTCAATCTACATACACATTTGACGGATGCATATGCAGTATGGGCTTCGCAAGTGTTGACAGTTGATGAGCTAGGCGGAACTGACGGGATACGATGCAATGCGAATGGAACAAGACTCTACCTTTTTTCCCGTTTTAAAAGAAATTTTATGAGCGAATGATATCTCAATGCCCTCGAGGACTCTTCTGATCCTTTGTTCACTTATTTTTGTTTTGGGGTTCTATTCGTACACCATGTACGTATGTTTATGGCACTTTTACATCTCTACGTGTTTATGCCGCATAAAAGTCTTACTTTTATTTCATATCGCTGTTCTCGTTTTGTGAATTGAGTTTCAATCGTATCTGATTCTGGACATGTTTTCACCCCTGATAACTCCATAACTCTTCCTTCTCCTAGAGTGCGTGTTTTAGGTTTCGAATATGGATGTGTGGGCTTCAATTCTTTTTCTCGAATATGTCGCAGGTGTGTGAATCTCATTAAGTGACGCCGTAATAGTACGTCAGGTAAGAGATACGTTAAACATGTGACATACGTACATGCATGTCTTTTCGTACCACGTAGGGTTTTGTTGTTTGCTACAGAGCTACCACGGCCTACATAGTCGCTGTGTATGTGTATGTGTGTAGCGTTTCCTTATCTTCGCGCAGTTTACTTGCTTCTAGTATTGATGGTGAAGGTATAGCGGGATAGGGATGTGTGAAGAGTGATTACCTGGACTGATACTAGTGCTTTGCTGTGTGGGTAACGTTGTGTCTCTTGATGCTCTTTCCTGACATATTGCAGCCTCGTATGACAACCCTACAAGGCAAGTAGATACGCTTGCCGAGTTGGTGTTGCGCACAAAGTCTTGTACTGGTATCTGTTCTCTTTCCACTGGCCCATATATTGCCAGCTGGCATGATCCATGAATAGGAAGCATACAGAGGTAGAGCAACATTACCGATAAAACAGTTCCACTAGAAAGCAATGGTGTTGTCTTCATTATCAGTCATGAAAGGCCTGTGGAGCGCGGTGGGGTCTGATTCACTCGCCCCATATCCACACTCGGAACTCGAGACGGTACTTGCGATAACTCAAATAGCATCATGCCGTTACCGGCGCATATCCTTCAAAGCGTACTCCGTACTCATGACTGGTACGATGCCGTCACGAACTACAGCTGTGTCGCCTACTGCCCAGTTAGGGATTGCCATCCCGCCACAGCCTTGCGCGCCAGCGGCGTTGCCTGCCCAACCACAGTCTGATGACTCTAGGCAACAGTGAGTCACACCTGTTTTATATATCTCACCAAGCACAAGCATCATCATTACCGTGTTTAGCCCTGGTTTCATGCTAACACACAGTTACGCGCCGCTTTTTCACGCGACCAGAAATCGACACGGTGTCAGGTGCCTCATCAGTGAAGCCGACGGTAAGCTGATCACAACGCTGCGCAAATTTTCTTTCATCGGTCGCGGCTCTGTTTGATTCGGTGGAACGCTAGGGAGGTGTCTCGTCTGCCTTACTTGGCTGTGTAAGACTTGCCTCGACAAAGTGCCGGCCCTTCACTCCAGTGGTGTGTCGAGGTGACTCAGCCCGGAATAAAGCGGCTTCCGGTGGCCGCTACCATGGAGGGCTGGCCAGGGCGATGAGTCGCCAGCTGTCGCCTCCTTGGCGCTTCTGGAAGCAGCGTCGAGCAAACTCTGCGCAACCTTTGTGTGCGTGGGGAGGCGTGAACGAGCGATTGCAGCACAAGTGGTGCCATGAAATTCGTCGGGTGCACAGAGCCGAAGCCGTCAGCTTGCGTGTGCGCGCTGTGATGGCAAGGTTGGCGACCACAGACATGGACAGGCATTTGCAATCACTTTGGGGAGCTGGGAGGAGGCCCGGTGTAATCCCGAGATCAACTCGAGATAGTGGAGAGACCGCTGGAGGCAGGCGCGATGAGTTGTCAGCAGTTCGTTGCCCCCCGCCCCACCTCGTTTGCGTCATCTTTCCAGCGCGATAGCGAAACTCCTATCTGATCAGTGATGAGGCATGAGGGATTTGCAGCGGTTTGCATCACGACGGACAGGTGGAAATGCCAATATCAAGTGCGTTGCATGCTGAGATTACGAGCGTTGGCAGCTGCAGCCTGCAATCGAGGGGGCCGGCCGCAAATATCGCCAGTAGGCGTAAAATACCCCTTTGAGCTGGGGTGGCCGGCCTGTGCCCAATGACACAGCAGGCAATGGCATGACGGGTGCTTGGCATCCGCACACTCGAGACGATCCCCTCATCTCATCTCAATCCAGCTGAAAGGGAGAAGGGGGAGGCAGCGCTACCGTCATGGCAAGGGTACGGAGCGTGCGAGCGCAAACGCGCCTATTCCTGTGGTGTGAGTGAAAAAGAGACGCCGTGTGTCGCAGCAGCTTGTCGCGTCGCAATCAGAGCGCTTGAACAGCCTAGACGGTCCACCTGTAACTCGCTGCGCCAGGCATGGCGGCAGGCGGTGTTGGGATGGATGCAAAGTGCGGGCTGTGGTCTTGGGCGCCTCAGCGATGCGTGATGATGGAGCGTCTCGCTGACGAGCCGACGATGCTGCAAACGTGACCACGGGCACCCACAACCAACAAGTCTGTGGGGGGCAAGATGCGATGGGGGTAGCGGGCAGAACAATAATAATAATGGAAATGGAAATGATGCACTGCCGCAGAGAATTCTGACGGCGAAGGCGACCGTGCGAAGCGTTTTTCCCTGGTTCCCAGGTCTGCAGCTGTGTGGCAAGAGGCAAGGTGGCCAAAGCGCGCCGGTTGCGATGACTGGACTGGGGGCTGCAGACTACGGGGCCTGCTATTAGTATCGCCAGCGCCGCCCAGCCCGTCGCCCTCGTCAAGACAGCAGCAATGGACTACACGACTCCCTACAGCGCGCCCTGGGGCCTGATCTAGGACTACAACAACTGCCCTGTCCTGTGTAGTCTGTTCTCTGTCGCAAACCACACCCAACCTCTGTCGCCTGCCGCCTGCCGCCTACCGCCTCTCTCTCTCACCTCTCCCGTTCCGTCTTTGTCCAGGTAGCAGTCACCGCACGACCTTGGTCGCCGCCACACTGCCGCCTGCCCCATCGACTCATCGCTCGCCTCTCGTAATCTACCAGACGAGAAGCCAGTTCTTTATAACGCCTTCTCCCGTACCTGCGTTGCCGCCAGACCCCCGCTCTTCGCGCCTTCCTCCCTTTACCGACTCTCCGACCGCCACTTCCTCACACGTCAGACCTCACACCGACCACCTACAAACAGCTCCCATGTCCAATACCACCCAATAGTAATACCACAAACACTGCAAACAAACAATCAAACACCCAAACCATCAAACTCGCTGCCCCCCACTCCACGCGAACACACGAAGCCGCTCAGCTTGGTGATACCACTTAAGGTAGCCACCACTCTCGACCACTTCATACATCGCGCATCCACATCAACATGTACCCTTCGACCTACACTACTTCAGTCACTCGTCGCTCAGAATTCACCATTACTTTCGGAAACAAGGCCTTCGTCGGAGGCTTCGTTTGCTAGACCTCCGCATCTCCTCAGAACTTCCAGCTTTTGCGACAGCGCCAGCTGTTCAGTAGCTGCGATATCCGAGTGCCTTGCGGGCCGTCTCTCACAATAGTATTGTTTCGGTGATTCTGCAGTTGACAGTGACTGGAGTCTCTCTAGTCCGCACCTGGCTGCTTTTCGACCATTAAACACGGCTCGAATCCCACTCCCACGTGCAGACTCGTCAAATCCCCTAACCCCCCTACGTATACGCTCTCCGGCATCGAAATCTACAGTCTTCCAGCTCTTCAGAACGGCAAATCGCTTCCATCACACTACAATCTCGTCCACAATCACATCACTCGATTCAAGGGAAGGAGCGATCCAGAGAAGATCGGCGCGAAGAGAAGCAGATCTTGAATTATACGTCAGAGGTCACAGGGTTGCCCTCTACGGTTTGTCCCATCGGTTAAGTTCTTCGGTCACCCCACGACCACCCCATCACGCTTGCGCCACAGTCTCCTGGTCTACCTAGCGGTTAGCACTTCGAGGTTACGACGTAGCACAGTCATCTCTCACCCATTCTTTATTGTCCCTATCCCCTTGCTGGCCTCGGCCTCAACACCTCCTTTGAACATGAGTCTCGACATTCACCCTCAGAACTACGGCTTCCTGCCGGAAACTCACCCATACGCTGCCCCTCTTTCCTCTTCCGCTTCCTCTTCTACCTCTTCAGTATTCTCAGACGCCGCATCACAAGCGTCTAGCGCAAGCTCCGCGTCATCTCATTCCAACTGGGACTCGGAAGAATGGAGCTCCCGGCACCAAGCTGCACCGACATCTGCTGTCGACACTGCAAGCTCGATTAGCTTCCAGCCCATTAGCCGAGTCAGCACCTATCCTCAGTATCAGCCTTCTGCATGCCGCGAGGTTGTACAGGAAAGGTTGCCTTCTCTACGCGCCGAGTTCTTGGCACCTGTGGAGCAGCGACAGCATCCTCGACGATCCTCGACAACCATCAATCAACGAGCACGACCTCAGTTGGTTCGGCAATCCGACCGAAAGGTCAACTTCGTCGATTGCCTCGTCGGTTAGTACACACTATGTTTCTGGACCATGGTTCCCCCGCTGATCTATCTTTCTTCAAGATTCCGCTACTCAAATGGTTGAGGTCATCTGGCAGCTTTCTGAACCCAAGAGTCGTTGTGAGACTGGTTCTGGACGTGGAGTGCTTCCTCTCCGCATGTTCATCCAGGAAACGCTCCGCCGGTCTCGCACCAGTTACTCTACCTTACAAGTTGCACTGTACTACTTGATCTTGATCAAGTCTCATCTACCAGAGCATGATTTCACCATGGCTCAACCTGAAGATGCTTCGCTCCGCGCACTACAGTGTGGTCGTCGCATGTTTCTCGCTGCGCTCATCCTCGCATCAAAGTATTTGCAGGATCGCAACTACTCAGCACGCGCATGGAGCAAGATGTCTGGCCTCAATGTCTGCGAGATCAACACCAATGAGATGGCCTTCCTCCAAGCTGTCAACTGGAAGCTCCACATCGTCGATTCCGTTTGGGAGAAATGGCAGGAAGTCGTTTTGCGACACACTCCTACGCAACCGCCTTCCTCGCCTGGAGCTTGCATTCCCAACACTTGGAAAGACGTTATCCCCATGTTGACGCCTGAGTTGGATATCATCTCGGCGGCCTCCAAGGCGCCCATCACCCCGGTTCGCCCTCCACTGAGACCGCAGCTAAGTTCTTCCCCGTTCCGTTACCCATCTCTTGATGGCTACGGGTCCCAGGAAAGCACACCAACTCCATCCCGCTACCAGGTTCCTCGCTTTTTGGAGCCGAGGCCCGATCTGCTTCCTTCCACTCCATCCTTACCGTCCTTGGCTCGCTTGGGCCCATTGCCAACGCCTTCTTTGACGCCGCAATCCATAACCAGCAACACTCCTGCAGCGAGTGCTATGAGTTTTGGATCGCGACGCCCATCGATGTGTTCAGCCATGCAGCAGGCACAGTGCTCGTCGCTGGCACGCACCTGTGTAGATCAATTCAACCCTAGCATCAAGAACGGACTGGAAGCTTATCACTTCCCGAGCCGCCGACCTTCCCTGGCTCCCTCGACCTCTTCCCTTTCGTCGTCTCCAGAGTCAATGATCTCGGACAACTCGCGCTCTTCGCGTGCGTCGTCAATCTCGTCGGTCTCGTCTACCGGCTGGGCGCCCAACCAAAGTCAGGCCAAATTGGCTCGACTGGCGACCTGCCGCAACGCGAGGCTGCCTTACCCAGCATTGTCAAAATGCCAAGAGCAGTATGAGTATGCCCCAGGCGACCCAAGCGATCAAATGTCTTCGCCTGATCTGGAGAGTTTCCACATTGATGACTCGGATTCTTCGCCCGTCAAGGTCGAGAGCCCTGCGTATGTCGCTCCTGCGAGTCGCAAGCGGGGAAGGTCGTCAGTCGATCTCCAGCAAAACGTGCGCCACTTGCTCCACAGCACCCGCTCGGCATTCGATCTCCGTGGCCAGCAAGCCGTGCTTCCTGATCGTTCGGTCGCACATTCGTTCCTCTTCGGCTCGGGCAGTGAACCCAAAGGGCTGCAGTCCCCCAAGCGCACTGTCCCGGATTGCTCACGTCTTCCCATCCAGAAAGACTGTGGCAAGAAGAGATCATGCTGCAGCACCGAGGTCGCACAGACTCACCGTCCACAAGGCCCGGGTATGTGGGCAGGTATCCTTTGATCGTGACACAGACTGTCTACACATTGAAAAGCCCGAAAGAAGGCTAAAACAGAAAGAGAAGGAAGTATCGACGCTTTCATACACATACAACCATCCACCCATGCCCACTCGACACGCCCGTGTATATTTTCCTTCTCCAAATTCGAACAATCACCTGTGTATTTTCCTTTATCGGGATCACCAGGCGTCCCACAGATCTCATTGCTCTTAAGCTCGGTATACCCATTCGGGTTACTGTATTGGCGTTTTACTTTTCAACTACCTCTTGGCGTTTAACTTGTCTGATAGGCAAAGCTCGGTTGAGCGAAGGCGGGATATCCCTTGACTGCGGTCGGTTGCATTAGCATGGTCAAACGGGGAGTTTTAGTTCGCACGCTGCCTGGATGTCGGCGGATGTACGTTTATACGGATGATTCGCTAGTGACATAGTATGGTTATCTAGTGGCGTGAGTAGGTAGTGGTAGTAAGCATGTCGTTGATGATTCAATGCTTTTTTTGCTGGGTGCTTGTGGTGGTGTCGTATTGTGCTGCTCATGATTGTTATGCTAACTACATTCTAGAGGCTCACCGACCTGCGTTCTAGATGTCATTACATTGTACCATCAGTCCTGAACTAAGGTCCGATACTCCTCTCACGGCCGCGTCGAAGCCTCCTCATCCTCATGCTCATTCTCCTCGTCAGCAAACGGATTCCACGCCAAGCCATCCATCATGAGAGCCAGTTTCCAACTCGCACCAGCCACATCTTCGGCTAAACTACTAGCCTACTCATCATCCGTATCATACCTCGGCTGCCTCACAAGCATCCCCATTCATCATCTCTTGGTAGCGCTTGTCCCTGAAAGAAATCGGTATTTTTTCTCAGATACGACTCGTTTGAGCGTGCTATTTCTTGCTTTTTCACGCATGGCTCTGAAGAGCTAGATACTCCGTTTTTGAGAACAATCTCTTGTCCGCCATGATGTTATAGGGCTCTCTTGCATTTGGATCACGCAAAGAGAGAGCATGATAAGGTTTACAGGCACTCACGATCTGCACTGAGGCGCCAGAGTTAGATGAAAGGTGAGCCTGTCATATCGCGACCGATATCATTCATTTAGCAATACTCTCTCAATGCGGCATTATCCTCATGTCACGCTACTCAGCGACACTGAGATGCATAACGAAACAGGAACTCCCGACAATGAACTGCCTTCACTGGCGAATCAACATCTCCACGCGTGCAACAACGACGATCTCCGAAAGCCTAGTTATTAGAAGGATACCGATAGTCGACGACTGGGAAAAACTCCTCCTTGATAAGCCTCGGTGAGGTAAAGCGGAACATGGGGTTAGAGGAACCAGCCTTGTCGTTTGTACCACTTGCTCGACTTCCGCCAAAGCTCTGCTGGCCGATCAGAGCGGCAGTAGTTTTGCAGTCTAAGCAAAAAAAAACAATTAGTAATTTCTGATGATAGGGGGTGGATTGCGATTCTGTCCTTACTAATATAGAAGTTGCCGGCGGAGTAACGAAGAGCATCCTCAGCCTCGCGAATAGCCGCTCGCGAGTTGGCAAAGATTGCGCCTGTTAGGGCAAAGTTACCACCAGCTTGGTCGACCTTTTCTAGGATTTGGTTCCATTCGGCGTCGGGGTAGACGTAGATGGCGAGTACAGGACCGAATATCTCGTAGTTGAAGAGCTTGTGGTCTGGCGAGTCGGAGAGATAGACTGTCGGCTTGATGTAGAAACCCTCGGAGTCATCGTAGGTGCCACCGACGAGGATCTTGAGAGAAGAGTCTTCGTTGCTTTCGTCGATGACAGCCTTGATCTTCTCGAAAGAGCGTCGATGGATTACCGGGCCCATGAAGGCGGCAAGGTCTTCATGCGGGCTCCCTTGGGTAATACCTTTGACATCTTCAACTAAGGTGTCAATAAATTCCTTGGAGCGAGATTCTGGAAGATAGAGACGGGAGGTGGCCGAGCACTTTTGACCCTGGTACTCGAACGAGGCGCGAATGACGTGCTTCACCGCAGATTGGATATCGGCCGAAGAGTGGACGAGCGTGAAGTTCTTGCCACTGGTCTCTCCTACCATTCGAGGGAATTCGCGGTATGTGTTGTTGCCGATGCCTTGGCCGATACGAGCGCAGAGGGAGCGGAAGACGTCGGAGGAGCCAACGAAATTGAGACCAGCAAAGTCGCGGTGGCTGAGAACGACGTCGTTGATTTCCTCAGGGTCGCCGGGTACAAACTGGATAACGTCCGGAGGCAGACCGGCCTCCAGGAGGATCTTGTACACGATAGCGCTAGCGTATACATTTGAGGGAGACGGCTTCCACAAAACCACGTTTCCCATGATTGCTGGCCCTGATATCAGGTTACCCCCAATTGCGGTGAAATTGAAGGGCGAGATGGCGTAGACGAAGCCTTCCACCGGCCGGTAGTCCAGACGAGACCACATCCCGTTTGTGCCTCGTTCCGGCTGCTTCTCGAGGATTTCGGCAGCGTAATTGCAGTTCAGACGGAAGAAGTCCGTCAACTCAGCAGCAGCGTCGACTTCGCCCTGCCAGATGTTCTTGCCTTGGCCTAGCATGGTCGCAGCAATCAGCTCATATCGGTACTTGCCCGCAACCAGCTCGGCGGCCTTGAGGAATATAGCTGCTCTGTCGACAAAAGGTGTGTTCTCCCATGACCTCTTTGCCTTGAGCGCGGAATGAATGGCCGTGGATACCTGCTCCTTGGTCGCGAGCGGGTAGCTGGTGAACGTCGTCTTGTGATCTGCTGGCAATGGTTGATCCCAGGCCTTGGAGACTTGTTGTGATTTTCCGTTGTAGAATATATCGCTTTGGAGAGGGATCTGTGACTTCATGCGCTTTAGAGTCTCTTCTAGTTTGGTACGCTCGTGAGACCCTTTCTCGTATGTAGGGTTGGGTTCATTCCGCGGATCGGGTAGCCTGAATGGCACTGTGGCCATTGAACGAAGACATGTTTGGCGGAAGGTACGTCGAGGTGTGATCGCCAATTGCCCCCGTACGTTTCGTGTAGATTGCGCAAGAGTTCGGATGCTCGACATCTTAGGGAATCTTCGAGGGTAGGTAAGGAGAGACACAGACAATCGAGCACATCGACATCTTCTATCACTGGACGACTAATTCACGTGATCTGTAGCTGTGAAAGCGCATCGTCCCGGAACGGCAAACCAAACCGATAGCTTTCATAGTGCCCCGCCGCGACAGCAGTGGAGGTGAGGTTGCTTGCCCGCGGGTAACCGTTCGTGGGACCGGTTACGGTACCTAGGTACCAGTACGCGAGCTCTGGTTGGCTAGGCTACCTACCGACATTGCATTCGGTTTCCGAGGACCACTCACCCCCTCATTGACAGGAATGTGAGGATTCGTTATTTCCGGAGAGGTGCTGCATTCCAAGAAAAAACAAAATAAAGGAAAGACAAACATGCCCGCAACACGATGCAGGATTTGCAAAAAGAGGATACGAGGGGAGAGGAATAATACAAGCGACGAGTCATCAGGTTTTACGAACAGGGCGTTGCATGACTACCTATGAACTCGTAGATCCGTACATACTGTGTATAGACCAGCTCAGTAACGGAACAAGGGGTCATTACTACTGGCACGTTTATGTCCGAGCAAGTTTTTTGGTCACCTTATTATGCTAACATATCACAGCTTCGACATCGCAGACTCTTCTCTTTGTATGTCACGAAGCTCCCTCACGTCACCTATACGCCAGCTCACCTCGTCATCGAAGCTCTCACCTTGAGCCTTCGGCTTTGGCGCTCTCCAGCGCCATCTCGAGATACTTTGTTTGCCATCAGCCGAGTTCAGCAGGCTGTCCACCCATCGTCCAACGATCGGGAACATCTTGAAACCGTGACCAGAGTCGCCCGAGAGTATCATGACCGAGGATGAGGTGTCCGGTACATAGTCCACGATGAAGTCCGAATCGGCAGTATCCGCAAACCAACAGATGAACTTCTCCACTAACGGTCGGTCGGCAAGGTACGGCAATGTTTGGCGGAGAAGTTCGCGCATCTTTTTCTCATCTTCTTTCGGTATGAACTGGAAGACAGCCTCAGGTGCTTCTGAGACACCGGTCGCGGGATTGGTATTGATGTAACCACCGCCCATAGGGCATAGCTTCAGCAAGTTCGTCTTCGGATCTGGCTCGAAAAAGAAACCAAGATCGCGAGCGTAGGTGACCGGGATGCCGCGAAGCGCAGCGGTCTCATCGTCGGTGAGACGTACATGTGCTACAGACCATGACTTTGCGGAGACTTCGGTGCCGATCTCTGGAACAATCTTGTGGGCTGCGGCACCAACGGTTACAATGACGAGCTTTGCAGCATGGAAACTTCCCGCCTTTGTCTCTACGCCAACACTCTTCCTGCTCTTTCCCGTACCCTCATACACAATCTTCTCAACCGCGCCAGCATGTCGCCCCAGGAAGAAACGCACCCCGTTCTTGCTCGCTTCGCGATAGATACCTCGTAACGCATTTGCCGAGTGCACATATCCATCGTACTTGCAGAAGTAACCTTTCCAGCCCGGCAGCTCACCAGTGAATTGCCACGCCCCAGCTATATTGCGGACATCCTCAGGACTGGAGATTGGGTGAAGGAAAGGTTTGATTTCCGGGTGTCTCTCGGCCGCAGCTTGAAATGTGCGCATAGTATCGGCCGCTTTTTGCGGCGCAGCGCCTGAAACACAGTTCAAGTAGCCGACGCGGTGGAAATAGGGCGTGAAAAGGGGTGTTTGCCAGGCGTGAGTCGCTTCCTATAGGGCGTCAGTGACCGTCTTCCCAAAGTCCCACTTGATTCTTGAAAAACTGTAGACTACTCACGACTGCCAGGTTTGTGTAAAAGTCATCCTCATACTCAGCACGCATGATCTTGTTCAGATCATTGGCGGCAGACCAGCGTGAGGGGATTTGCTCGTCTTTCTCAAAGATAGTGATGTTGGTGTAGCCTTTGTTTGAGAGCTCATGAGCTGTAGATAGACCGAATGCTCCAGCGCCAATTATGGCGATCGGGTCGATTTTTGCTATATTCATTATGGAATATTCGGTAACAGTTGCGATAGCCAAGGTGCATCTTCAAGTCACCCCCTATCTTTACAGGGTAGAATCGAGGGTCCGGTGTCGCAGCTGCGTAACCCGACTCAAGCCGCTCAACGTCAACCCCGCATGACCCAATACGTGCAAGGCATGTTGTGTTATCATCAGATGATTACCTTGTTCCCGCAAGCTTAGGATGCTCATCACTTCCACCCCCGCGTTATCTAGGTAGTACCCTTGTAGTCCCAGCCGGATCCGGACCTCCCACGCGATTCGCCTGGACGATGTAGATAGGTACGGTCCTTGATGCGGAAGTCTTGAGCATGACGACGCCCCACGTTCAGGCTTGGAGCGGGGTTGCGATATGCCTATTCTATGGTAGGATGAGATAAGAAAGGGCAATTGCTTGGGTAACCCCAAGTACATAGAAGCCTACAGTATAGAATTGGAACCTGGTTCGCTTCTCCTGCTTCCACAACACTGCATTATCGTGTCACACCTACTATCATCTTGTACTTCTTCGCACCTTCACGTCATGCAACAACCTCGGCTCGCCCGAACAATGCTGCTATGCGTTGCAAGCAGGAGAGGCCTCACGAAGGGCCTTAGAACTTACGAAGCCCGTCTCAACTCCTCCGCCTCATTCCCACTATATAAAAGTACGACACGGACCTCACAACATCACTCGCTATCAACAACAAGCAGGAAAGCCCTCAAAAATGGTCCTAGAAACTCCTCCATCCGCCTCAGCTCCACAACCGCCCTTCCACAACCCAAAACCTCAACAACAACACAGTCCCCATCCACATCACCATCTCCCCAATACCCCCTATCCTCCATGCCAACACCCATGCTCCTCCGCTCCCTCTTCATCGCAACGATATCATCCAACAAATTTCTGCTCCTACCCTCCTTACGCATCCTCTCCTTTCTCGCAGTCCCAGACCGCACCTTCCTCTTCAACGTAGACCGGAACCCCGTCTTGAAAGCGATATTGAAGCGGACGCTGTACAACCAGTTCTGCGCTGGTGAAACCGAGCAAGAGACGCGGGCGTGTGTGAAGCGGCTGAAAGACTTGGGGTTCAAAGGTGTGATTCTGACGTATGCGAAGGAAATGGTGTTTGATTTCAAGGAAGGGTCCGCGAATGAGCATGGGACGGCAGAGGCTGTATCTGTGGAGGAAGAGCAGGCTACGGACCCAGATATTGAGGCGTGGAGAGCGGGCACGCTGCGGACACTCGACTTGATCTCGGAAGGCGATATTCTGGCCTTGAAGTAAGTCAAACAAAGGGGTCGATGGGGGGGCAGGTTCTATAATGCTAAAACTCACCCAGAATGACAGGCGCGGGCCCGACCGTCACAAAAGCCTTCAGCAAAGGCAACCTGCCCCCCAAACAAATGCTCACGGCCCTCGACACCATCGCGCAAATCTGCAAAGACCGCAACATCCAAATCATCGTCGACGCCGAATCCCAACACTGGCAGACAGGCATCGCCCGCACGACCCTAGCCCTGATGCGCAAGTATAACCGGCATGGCAAAGCCGTGCTCTACAACACCTACCAAGCCTATCTCAAAGCCACCCCAGACGTCATCGCAGCGCATATGGCCGAGGCAGACAAACACGGCTTCACGCTCGGCTTGAAGCTCGTGCGCGGTGCGTACATGGCCTCTGACGACCGCGCACTGATGCACGACACGAAAGCCGCGACGGACAAAATGTACAATCAGATAGCGCACGGCGCGCTACAGCAGCATCTCTTCGGCTTTGGTGCGGCGGCGTCTGGTCGTCCGTTTCCGGGCTTGAATCTCTTCCTTGCTTCGCATAATCGTCACTCGGTGCTCTCGGCGCATCGACTGCATGGGCAGCGCCTGGAAGCTGGGTTGCCTACTGTGCCTGTTGCGTATGGGCAGCTGCATGGTATGTCGGATGAGGTTAGCTTTTCTCTGTTGGCGCAGGAGGGCGAGACGCCTGAGGTTTTCAAGTGCACGACTTGGGGGAGTATGGGCGAGTGTGTGGGGTATTTGTTGAGAAGGGCGGTGGAGAATAGGGATGCAGTTTTGAGGACCAAGGATGAGTTTGTGGCGTTGAGGAGGGAGGCTGTGAGGAGGTTTTGGTGGTCCTGAGATGGTACATGTGCAGCCCTATGCTGGGCTTTAGTGACCGTGCCCAGGCCTCGACGACCGAAAGGAGAATGAGAAGCTTGTTCGACCGTCACTGTAATATATCCTCGTTATCCACATCTACTATACTGGTACATACATATGATTTGCCGCCTTTCTGCAAGCAGTTCCGTGAATCCCGTCCTGCCCTCTTCTGGTCTTGTTGCATTTCCTCCAGCATCCTCTACGGTCTCACCCTAGCAGCACTCTCATTTCTCTCCGCCGCCATTCCGAAGCCAAAGTCCTTCCTCCTCTTGTTGCCCTTCCGGTCGCCATACTGCTCGTCGAACTTCTTGATCGCACTTAGACTGGACATGTCTTCGCTTATACTGGCGCTGATTTCTTGTAGTGCTTTGTCGAAATGGCGGGTGTGCAGAATGCGCTTTTCGGGGAAGTTATAGGACTGTCCGCGGATGAGCTGTGGTGGCTTTGGTGTTGATGAGGGCTGTGATGATGAAGTCGAGGAGGGTGTGAGGGAGGTGTCGGACGCGGACGTCGAAGGGCTTGGGGAAGCGGAGTCGGCACTTGACTCGGATTCCGATGACAAGGGCTCGGTTTCTGTCTCGGTCTTGGCGGCGGCGGCGGCGGCGGCTTCTTCGTTCTCTTCTTTGACGCAGGCGAGAGCTGCCGAGATAGCAACATTTTTGAGGTCACTTCCGCTATAGAACGGTGTGCGCTTGGCAATATCCTCCAGATCCACAGACTCGTTAAGTTGTTCACCCTTGAGATGTATCCGTAAAATTTCTTTGCGGTCTGTTTGTGTAGGGAGATCTACCAACAGTCGCCTTGGTAATCGGCGGATGACTGCGTCGTCGAGGTCGAAAGGTCGGTTTGTCGCTACCATTACGAACACTGACAGATCGTTCAGGCCGTCCCATTCCTTCAAGAATTGATTGAGCATCTCTCGATGAGATGTACGTTCCCGCATGGCATCTCTGGTCGCAAAAACAGCGTCTGCTTCGTCGATGAAGACGATACACGGCGACAGCTTCCGGGCCAAGGAAAAGATGGCTGCGACATTTTTCTCTCCTTCACCGACGTACTTGTCCGTAATCTGGCTTCCAGATACTTCAAGCACTGTACTGCCACTCTCTTTTGCGACAGCCTTTGCAAGCAATGTCTTACCAGTACCGGGAGGCCCATAGAGTAGGGCGCCAGAGATCTTCTCAGTCGCTAGGATACCGTAGCTGAAGGCCTCAGGGCGCAATAATGAAAGTGACGTGATCGTCCGTATCGAGTCTACTGTTTCCGTTGGCACGTGAACCTGGTCGAATGTCGTTTTGATTTGGTCTGGATCAGCAATACCCGGCATAAGTCGCTTCTCGTGCTTAGTAGCTGTGGAAGCTATGCGCTGCATATTCCGTTGACGCTGCATAGCCTTCTCGTCAATCCGTTTCCTGCCAAATTCCGCCTCAGCTTTGGCTTCCCGACTGCCAAAGGCATTCTGTGATCTCTTTGCCTGCTCTGCCGCTTTGTCGAAATACGTGTATTTTGCAGTATCACTCGCTTTTAGTAAACCCATAGCAAGCGCGACGTGTGCCCAAGTGAGTTGCGCTGGTTTCGTGGCCTCGCTTGTCGGACTGGTGACGAGTAGTCCAAGAGCTGTTAGCGCCACTCTGTGCACCTCGTCGTACGTGAGCACCCGGCTGAAGTAAGATTCGGCGAATATCGGCGCCCATGTTCGGAAGCGCAAAGGACTTTGCTCCATATCTGAGATGCTAGCTGCGGCTGCAGGATCTAGGGAGTGAAGCATGTCTTGAATATGTAGGAGATTGATACGTCGGTATTTGTTCCTTTCTGCAGGAGAGACATCGGTAGAGGGAGTGTTACCAACCCCGCGCGAGGCGAGTACCTCATCTAAGTTCGGTGTGTTGCTTTTGCTGGACTCTGGTACAATGACAATCGTTCTGAAGAAGCTGCTCTCGCCTTCACTTTGAAGACTACGGACGCCACTACGCTTCATTAGCTTATTCGTCCAAGAAGCTCTACAAATAACTTCGTACCTAGTCGATAGTTCGGGCGTTAGTTCGCGAGAGCAAGTGCTGCCTACGATCATGATACTCTCGCCAGCATTACGCCGTTTACGAACGAGTTCCTCCAACTTCTGGATGATCCGACCGCCATAATGCGTAGCATTCAGTTCTTTGTAGTCCTTTACGTAGATGATCTTTGAATTTTTTGGAATGCTGGGCGATGATGAGGCTAAGCCGACCTTGACTGTGAGGTCAATGTCCGGTCTCGCGGCCGCTGGCAACGTGGAGTTAAAGTCAAGCTCGGCGCCTTCATTAGTTAGAGAATAGTCGAAGAAACCAGGGGTCTTTGACAGTCTTTGCTGAAGATCTGAGGACAGGCCAGATTGCAGGCTGTCGCTTCCAACGATCCCGCGACTTTGTTTCGCGTCATTTGAATCAATCAAAGCATCCAGGAGTGTAACGAGCTTCAAATCTTCAAGCTGCAATTCGCTCTGGCTCTGGGTCCGTCCAGAATCATCGTTAGAGGCAGTAGCGGATCCTTCATATTGGCTTGCAGCACCGAATTGCGCGTCCTTAAGCAAATTTCGCAAGTTTAAGTGAGTGAGGGCAATGAAAGAGAGAGCAAGGCCTCGAGGGCGTACGGAGCCTGGCTCGGACTGATCCATGGACGAGGATTGAGAAAATTCCGCATCCTCATCAGCGCCCTCTTCCCCATCTCCAAAGGTATTGCCCAGCTCTGCGCTCAGCCGATACGTCTCATAGCCCAAGGAGCGTATCGAGCGGGGCGAGGGCTCTGCTCCGATCCCCAGATAGTCTCCGGCTAGTCGAGCAAGGTCTTGAGCCCTAAGTACAATAATGTCGGATCCCATTGCGAGTGCAGTTCTTTCTATACAATGATCAATCGACATCTCGTGCTCAGGCGCCGGAGAATGGAGAATGAGGTTCGTCTTCGCCGAAGGGAAGGAGTCGCCAGCTGCTGGGTTCAATGAAGAAAGAGATGCAGCAATGGCAGCTCGGATCTCGGCGACCACCAGCGAAGATAGGCGTCGCGAAGTGCCCAACTGCCGATTCTTTGCGATCTCTCTTTTCCTGGCCACCTCGCCGAGTTTGGCGCTCTGCTTCCGCATCGCCTCCATCTTCCTCCTGAGCTCCAATTCTGTGTCATTTTGCAGTTTGCTGAGTTTCGTCCAAGCTTCGGTGAAGGCGATATCCTCTGTGGTTGTGGTCGTAGGCGCTTCGCTCGGGCGTCCGGCGTCGGTGCTGGCAACTGCCTCGTCTTTGCGTGGTTGGGCCTCAAGTGTGTCCGCCTTCTCGGCCACGGCTGTTCTCTTCTCGAGATAATCCTCCATCTTGTGCCTCTCATGGTCGTCCAGGCGCCTACTCCACAGGCCACGCACGAGTCGCGACAAAATCCGGGCAGTGTCGGAATCGCTCCGAACGGGGATATCACAGGTAGCATGCTCTCCCGACTCAGCGTGAGTCACTGCGATGGAGAGAACTGTAGGTGTCCGGGCTTTCTGTAGGTCTGCCGGCAGGTCCTCGGCCCGTATCACCATTTTCTTGAGGAAATAGTCCGGGATGTGCACAGGCGGCAGGCCTTCCGCCTTCTTCCCTCTCTGCTGCCGCCGCAAGGCAGCCGAGTACCGGCGCGTTGTCTCCCGCGACCGCTGCAGTTTCTGTGCCAAAACTTCGGGGTCCTCTGAGGCTACCGCTGCATCTGCTGGTTCCTCCGCTGCTGCCTTCTCTCGGCCCGTCTTGTTGATGCCATCCTGATCGGCTGGAGTGCTGTCGGGCGCTGGCGGGGGAGTCGCGGCTTGTGCAAGCGGCCGTGCAGTGTGGAATGTTCGTAGCCGTGGTGTTGATGGATAGCGGCGGCCGCGGATAAAGCGCGCTGGAGCTCTCCCTGTCGACGCTCGCAGTGCGGACCGAATCACGTACATACGGATTACAGCGCCCCGGAGAAGGGGCTAAGGGAGCCTACGGGGTGGGTGTAGGCTTGGGACGAGTTCGAGCGATGCGCCGCGGGCGATGGCAATTACATGGTCAACTTTCTTCTCCTACGCAAGGGTCCAGTCCAGGCCAAGACGCTTGCAATTACTTATTGTCGGCTAGTCCTGCCCTCCAACACCATCACGCCCTTCTACGCAGTTTTGAGGTGCTCCTTGTTAAGCTAAAGACCTTTTCCAGAAAGCAAAACATTTGATGAAAGTGACATATGTTATACGGGCCTGACTGTGAATCCTGCGTTTCTCGCGTTGGTGGCGACAGAATACGCACACGGGCTCGACTGTCATTCCCGAGCCCAGATCGATGTTTGCGAGGCTTCACACATGAACTTCTTTATTCATTATTTTATGTATCAAAGTAAAGACCAGGCATACACGACCGAATGCCCGGCGGTCCCGCTAGACCTAGGACCAATCCGAGATCCGCTAAGTAACCTTCCACCGCAAGTTTGGTTGACCATTCGGAACCCTTTGATCCATCATCAATGCTAAGATAATATGTGCATCTTCATCCAGTACTGCGATGCGCACAGTGAGATGCACACCAGCCTTTCGATGATCCATCTTATCGGTCACTAATACCGCATGTCCCTAGGCAACATGGTTTATGCGTACTAGGGTGCTCTGAAGCCGAACCGAACGTGGTTCTATAAGATCTCATCCCAACAAACACGTCCTCAGTGCGGCAGTGCATACCATGACTGGAACCATGAGGTCTAAAAAAAGACGTGTACCGGCGATGAAGTGGGGCTCGTGAATGGACTCCGTACCACGGTTCAACAGCAAAAAGGAAGACTCAACCAATACCAGGACCAGATTTCATACCTTCATACCTTAAATATGCCATCGATGCGTGGATTCAAAGAGAAACCTGACATCCCAGGCTTAAGAGTGCAACAAGTCTCAAACATTACCTTTTCCTCGGGAATTCCGCAATCATAACGAAATGGACTTCAGAGATATTGAGAAAGCCCGTACGTACGCTTATCCCGTCCCTCGCGAACAGTCTCGAGCTACCGAAGCGGATTGGCTCACTGCGGATTTGCTAATGTTGATAGATGTCCCGCAAGCCCTACCATCCACAGAGAACGAGGAGCGGCATCGCGAATCGTCTGCCTCCACCGACAACAAAGCTGATAATACTGGTGCTCCAATAACGCGCACACAGCAATGGAGGATTCTGTCTTCGACCTGCTTGGTAGCGTTCACTGTAATAGGTTCGTAACCAACGCCCTTTCATGCAGGCTCAAGCACGCAGACGTGCACCAGCATCATGGACGTACTCTTGCTTACCTGAATAGGACTTACTCAGTCGTTTGGAGTATTTCAAGCACACTATGGGCGCCACGAATCCGTAAGAGCGGGCGTGCTTCGTCAAAGCGACCAGTCGCAGCGCGCTATGATCTCCACGATAGGTTCCTTTGGAAACGGAGGTCTTGTAGCCATTTTCGGGGCGTTCTACTATCCCTATCTACCTAAGCTCGGGGGACATGTGAGGTCTGTGTGCGCCATCGGTGCCGCACTCATTGCGCTCGGTTTTGCGATAGCAGCAGGAAGTCGTAATGTAAGAAGTCCCCTCGACTACTGCTATATCATTTGCTTATTTGAACACAGTTAGCGACGCTGGTTGGATGCCAGGGCGTTCTGGTAGGTCTCGGCGCGGGAATCCTCATCTACGTCCTTGCGCCCATCTTGCCGGAGTACTTTCCACAGCGAAGTGGACTTGCACAAGGTGCTATGTTTGCATGTAGGTATCCATTCGCGTTTCTCGTGGTACGTTCGCTTACTGTGATAGTTGCTGCCCTGGGTGGCACAATATGGGTGTTCGTGTTGACGAGGTTACTGGAGACGATCGGCATAAGATGGACGCTCGGGTTTCTTGCAGTAATTAGCGGAGTGGTCTTGTCCATTGCCAGTGCGCTTGCCCTTCCACCCCGCAAGTTTGAAACGCGTTGTACGCACATCGTCGGTTGGCAGACCTTCATCGACCCGATGTTCGCCTCTCTTGCAGTCGTAAACCTTATACATCCGCTGACCTTGGCCATTCCCATGGTTTTCGGACCTGAGTTTGCCGAGTCCATAGGGGCCAGTGTTACACGAGGATCGTATCTCTTAGCCATTAACTCGGGCGTCGGAATTCCCGGAAGACTATGCACCGGCTGGCTCGCGGACAAGATCGGACACCTGAACATGCTGATGTTTGCCACAGCCGTCTACGCCATTGCAACATGGGCGCTCTGGCTTTCGGCAGCAATGACGAGCAATGTGGGACTGTACGTTGGCATGTGTGTATGCCATGGGCTTGTAAATGGCGTAAGTCCCCGATGTGCGCAAGCACGTAAAACATACGCTGACATTTTACACCTCCAGGTTTTCAACACAGTGATGAACTCGGCACAGAAGGTGTTGTTCGGTACCGAGATGTACTACCCTAAAATCGGAGCAACCACTTCGATACGGGGGTTGGCGTATGTCATTGGTATACCCATAGCTGGAGCTTTGGTGTCCAAAGTTGCAGACGAAGAGTTGCAAGGCGATGACTTCGTAAGACCGATCGTCTACACTGGAGCATTGCTGACGTTGTCGCTGTTGTGTCTCATGAACGTCCGGTGGTTGGATGCAAAGAGGAACGGATGGAAGTTGGCGCGCTAAACCATAGCCTATGAATTCAAGTGTGGTCTTGGGGAGAGATTGTTAATAGGGCCTCAATAGAGAGCTTTCTTGCGTGGATGAGGGGGGTAAAATGTTCCACGAACGCGTCGTATCGCAATCTTCAGCATGCCTCTTCAGCACTTTCCATTTATAGCGAAGAACGGGACGTAGATTGGTATGATAAGGTAAGTATAACCATTGGCGATCGACCAAACATCTCATCTTGCATCTGTAGTCGTGTCTTGTCTTCTTGGACGCTGTGGTGTTGGCGGTACCGACGCGTCCCCAAGTCACACTGATTTCGGTGATGGCTGGTGGAGTCTCGTTTTCTCATGCTGGCTTCCTGTCCGATGGCGAGGGATTGAACGGAAGTGTAGGTAGGCGTGCAACGTCACACCCGAAAGAAGCGCGTCTCTGTCGGTGACACGACGGCGGATACCTGCGTCAGCCCTGCTTCATAGCTCTTCTCTGCTGTCCATGTCCGTGTACAGCATCAGGTGCAGGCCTGTGGAAACTGAGGAGGCTGGAACGGTTGACAGTGGATGTGACTGTGACGACGCATGGTGACGAGGTTTAAGCGAGCGCCTGTCAGTGGCTGCACTGCCTATTCTGGGAAGCACCTGGTCTGTGCGATGTCGATCATCGCATTCCTTCTCTGTTGACAGCCGCAGCAAATGCGCGCCGTTGGGCGCTTTCACTCTTACAGGCCCATCGCCGCGTACCTGCACGAGCGCGGAAGCTACAGGACTCTTTGTTCCTTCACCCTCACATCCTACATACCCGCATCCATCGCTCAATTGGTCGCCCACGCACATTTTGCATGCCATGACAGCTGCCCTACCTTAGCTTCAACAGCCGCATACCTGACATATTCCCTCGCCAACGACATTCCACACCGTCACCCCTTCAAGTAGGCGCGCCCAGTGCCATGACGTCTTCCTGAGATGTGTGCTAGCCATCGCAAACCTCCTCCACCACTGACCTGGAGGAAGCGATGTCGCTTACGCCTACGACATCCAATTCCCGGATGATGAGCCCAGCCATTGGGGCTGGCATCAAGCTCAATCCCTCTCCCTCCCCATTCTTCAGGAACACCCCGCGATCGCCCGTCAAAGCAGCACGCGCCGAAGCCAATCTGGCACTTCGCCAGGTCATTGGCACGACAACAAACTCTGCAAATGCCTTCGACAGCCTGCCGTTGGGGAGTTCGTTTGGCTACACGGCGGGTGCTGCTGCCGTCATCGCGTCTATAGACGAACAAGGCCATGTTATCCAGCGCTTCTACCGCGCACGACCTACGACAAACCCCATCAATCCCTCAGCATCCATATACGGCGGGCCCTCAACACCCACACAGAACGAGAGCCGCAACCGGACCGCCGCTTCCCTGCGCGACGCGGGCTTTGGGGGCTCTCCGCTCCCGTCTCCAAGTCTCCACGACTGGGCCGACTCGCCGAGTAGTCGAGCATGGACTATGAAAGAGAAGATCAAGGCGGCAACATGTGTCAGCTTTAGTCCTGATGGCAAGTACTTTGCCGTGGGAGAGGTAAGCCATACCATAGTATCGGGGTCGCATCATCTTAACCCATATTAGACGGGATACAAACCACGCGTACTCGTCTTCTCTACCTCGCCCGACGCACCGTCAGACACGCCCCTCACGTCACTCTCGGACCACACCTTTGGGGTCAACTGTGTAGCTTTCAGCCCCGATTCCCGCTTCCTCGCCAGCTTGGGCTCCGCCAACGATGGCTTCTTGTACATCTGGCACATCAACTCCCGCACCGGGGCTGCTACACTCCACGCAAGCAACAAGTGCGTCAGCCACATCAACCGAATAGCGTGGATGGGCAACAAGTTGATAACTGTCGGCGTTCGACATGTCAAAGTCTGGAAAATCGACGATGTGAACGCTACGCTGCGAATTTCCAAGGCGCGCCAGAGCGATGTATCATTTCTCTCGAGCTCTACGCATAAGACCTTACCCGGACGAAACTGCATCCTCGAGGGCTTGAAGGAGGCTACTTTTACAAGTGTAGTTGCTATCGCGCAAAAAAAGGCGATTGTGGCTTCCGATAAAGGAGATATATGCCTCGTCGACGACTCCGAATCAGAGCATCGATTCTCAAAACTGGTCGATGCTGGCTTCCCCGTCAGCTCATTAGCTGTCGATATCAAAGGACGTCTGCACATCGCTGGCAGCCAGGGCGGACTAAAGACGCTCAATATCCAAGAGATTATAGGACGGCTGACGCCGCCCCCGTCGCCTCCGCCGCGCATAGAATCCCCTACTGTATCGGTAACACACTGCAATCAGATTGGCGTAATCGCGTGTCTGAAGGACTATGTCATCACGGTCGATGCACAACGTGCCATTCGCCTGTCGCAACTGTGCCCCAGCGACGACGAAACCCTCGTTGGAGACGTCCTTCACACGCTCCCTGCACATGGCAATGCTGTGCTAGGAGTGCATGCCGGGCTTGCGCAACCGAATGCTTTCGATGCGTCTTACTACACATGGGCTGCCGATGGAACTATCATCTTCTGGAGTCAAGGCTCCTTCCGAGGCTCAATCCAAGTACCACTCGAGCAGTCAGACGACCCGGAGGCAGTACCAAATGAGCTGAGGACTGTACGCGCCTCCGCTGATGGTAACTTCCTCGTCGCAGGAGACAAGTTCGGTATACTACGGTTCCTCGACTGCAACACCAAAACATGCATGTTCGAATTCAAGGCTCACACAGGCGAGATCACTAGCATCGCTATACACGAAGACGCACAACTCACCCTAGTCGCTTGTGCCAGTCGGGATCGTACGGTACAAATATTCACACGCACAGGGCAAACCTGGGATCTGCTGCAGACGCTCGACGAACATGTCGGAGCCGTGAACGGGATAATCTTCTCTGGGAATGGCATGCGATTGGTGTCCTCTTCGAGCGACCGGAGTCTCGTTATTCGCGAGTTGTTGTCTCTGGAAGAGGACTGTGGAACAACTCGCGCATTCGTCATGTCACGAGCCATTATGCTAAAAGCCACTCCCGTGTCATCCGCCTGGGACGTCGACCAAGACGATGCCTTGATCGTTTCGACCATTGATCGTCAAGTACACAAGTTCGATATCCGGACAGGTCAGTGCCTCAGCAACTTCCGCGCCTGTGACACTGACGGAGGGGATGCCGTCGTGCTATCTTCCTTGGTTCACATTTCGCGGGGCTGGGGTGCGCCATTGATAGCCGGCGTATCAAGCACCGACAAGTCAATTCGGGTATACGACGAAAGCGGTTCCCTCGTCGCCCGTGATTGGGGCCATACTGAGGGTGTTTCGGACATCGCGTTAGTGCAGACCTCCGGGACTGGTACCGAAGAATCCGGCGAGAAGTCCCTGATCACGGTGGCAGTTGACGGGACGATTTTTGTCTGGGGGCTGGCATTACAAGCGTCGACACGTCATGATCTGTCGAGGTCTATGGATCTGCTTAGCACAACTACACCTTCGAATTCGGATCTGCTGTCCAACAAGCCGCCTCTACGGCGCGTATTCTCGCAATCAGAATTAGCACGATTTCAGCGCTCACCAGAAGAAGGAAAGGTTGCACCAACCGGCAATAAATCGCCCAAGTTGCGAAAGAGAGTATCGAAATTCGCACTGGCCCAAACACCAAAGCTCGAGCCCTCACCCATGCCAAGTACTGCACGAGAAGGTCGCACGGCCGGATGGCAGGGCCAAGGTACGCTCCGCAGAAATAGGAATCGCTCACCATCACCACCTAGCCCTCGCAATCCACAAAATGCCAAGCGTCGTGCTTCGGTGGACGTCAGGACACGTACCAAGGCTCCCGTCAACGAGTTTGGCAGCATCGGAGCGTCGACAGAGAGTCTGTGCAGAACACTTCGCGCCTACCGTAAGCGTCTTGCGAATACCACGGACACGATGAGTTCTGAGCTCGCGAAAGAAGTGGAACGAGAGCTCGCTGCGACTGCGAGAGCGATCGGCGATCGAGTTAAATCTAAGGAGTTTGACGAGACTGTGATGGTTAAGCTGCTAGACCAATATTCTGAGCGGCTGGTAAACATGCTCGACGAGAAGATAGCAGCTAGCGTCGCTCAACGGGTCCGTGAGAGTAGTGTAGGCAATTTCTCGGACGGTGCAGAGTCGCCCATCCTTACTTCACGGCCACCAAGGAGCAGAGCGGACAGTGAGGATATAAGGAGCTCTCTGGCGGACGACTCCGGTACCGAAACGCTTGTCTTGCAGACTACAGAGAAGTTGACAATCGAATGAGGTGTTATGTCCAAAGAGACAATCAAAGCGCATTACGGGGTAGGATAATGCATTCACACAGCGAAGTTTATGAGACATGTGGCAGATTGGCGTTAAATAGGGACTTGCTCAAACCAAGAGGCGTTTAGGATAAGGAGGAAGCTGGTATGAAGCGCAGCTTCGGCGTTTGTTATTGATGGTTGACTTGGCATATTTACTCTTTTGGTTCTGTTACCGCGTGCACCGTAATCTTACCCTTTAGTACTGTTTCCACTTAAGCAATGAAGAAGCCTGGGCAGAGCAATGTATACCAAGACGAAGATAAAAGTGGTTCTCGAAGAAGGGTGAAGGCTCATTGGTACCTAGATATTACCTTACTCTACTCCAATTGTTGTCTCACCACCCGGAAGCCAAAATATGAGCTAGTTGCCGTTGTGCACGGACCAAAATATCAATGTGAAGCATATCGTATGTAAATGGCTCGTTTTTGCTTCCGGGTGGTGGTCTGGTGTTTGGAACTAAACGGGTCCAATGCGAACAGGGCGCGACCAGGCCAGCGGTATCTAAGACATGTTTGCCGGTGCAGGGTGCCTTGGCGTCGCGCCTTCCCCACGTCCGAATTGGCGGGCGATAGGTAGGTAAGGTGATGCCTGTAGCTCACGTGGTCAAGCTTGTCCGTGACGAATCCGGACACTCACATGCGATCAACTTCGCTCGGTGCCAATGCTATATGATGTTCGTCAAAATCTTGCAATTGGACCTTCGTGGCTTGTCTGCTGTCATACCAAGTGCTCGCGAGAGTGATCGGCGCCCATAAACCCGAACTGTAGCTTGTCCGGAAAAGCTCTACCAGCACATGAACATGGACTGATGCTGCCAGCGTCGAGCAGGCTAGGGTGCAGAAAGTGCATAATGGCGCCACCAGAAATTGTCAACCCAGTATCGAGCCTGTCCGAATCGTATCCTTTGACTGCGGCGTGGTTGCCCAAGGAAGCTGCAGTAAGCTTCGTAATACTCCGTCATGAGCAAGCTCCCCGCACACATGAAGCAGCAAGACTACCCGCACCATCCGGGAAGCAGCCAAGATATCACGCATTTGCATTCGCCAATTGATGGAAATCAAGACTATTGATGGTCAGATCAACATCATAGTTCTTTCAGCCTGGCGGCCGCGGGCGAGTTTGACTGGTGATCCGGAGAAACGGAGGCAATCACAAGGCCCGCTCGATGCTATCCGCATTGGTGCAGGGTCGCTGGGTCGAATGACTCTGGGCCCCGACAAAGACCAGAAGCAGAATGTTCGTCATGTTCCATGTCCCCGCAGTGAAGCACACGAGGGGTAACGGCAGCCATTGTCCGATGCAATAGCTCTTCATAAGTGTCCCGTTCGCCCATCTGTCACTCGGTAATTCAATCGCCTTCCCTTCCTCATCACGAACGCATTACTTCCATCCCAGCTCCCAACACCGACTCTCGATTGCATTTGCACAAACAGCTGTTTTCAAAGAGTGTAAACGCCCCCAGTAACTTCAGTCGGGCCCTCCGGCAAGCAAGCGTACCGCCGAGCCCTTTACCCGAAATTGAGACATATAATTACACTGGAGAGCCCGTTCGACCATCACCCGCAGCTCGTAAACCTCGGTTCTGCGTCTGTTAAGCTTGTGGACGCCCTCGTCGCGAAATTCCAGCGCGCTGAAGAAGAGTTTCTTTGCCCCACCACAAGCACCCATCCGCAAGACCATCATGTCTGAGGGAGATGTCAAGCCCGTCCCTGTTGTGGCCGAAGCCCATCAGGTTGACACGTTCCACGTTCCCAAGGCATTTTACGAGTGAGTTCGTCTTTCCTTGGCCGTTGCATCATATACCAAGACCATGACGGCTGCGGCGTTACCCAAGCTCCAAAGCTCGGTTGGGCGGGGTGACCCCGCGGTGCCGACCGAATCATGTCGCGATCGCAATCGCCATGGGCACAACAGCTGACATTGAGCTCATAGCAAGCACCCGCACACCAAGCGACATCTCGAGAACCTCGAGGAATACCAGCAGCTGTACAAGGAGTCCATCACAGATCCCAAAACTTTCTGGGCCAGGCTAGCGCGCGAACTGCTCACGTGGGATCGCGATTTTCAGACCGTCTCCTCAGGTAGCTTCGAACATGGTGACACTGCTTGGTTTTTGGAGGGCAAGCTGAATGCCAGCTACAACTGTGTTGATCGCCATGCATTCAAAGACCCGAACAAGCCTGCCATCATTTACGAGGCCGACGACGAAGGTGATGGCCGTATCATCAGCTATGGAGAGCTCCTCCGCCAGGTGTCGAAGCTTGCATACACACTCAAGGAGATGGGTGTAAAGAAGGGAGACACTGTTGCTCTCTACCTTCCCATGATCCCAGAGGCTGTCGTCTCGTTTTTGGCTTGCTCGCGTATCGGTGCTGTTCACTCAGTCGTTTTCGCAGGCTTTTCGTCGGATTCACTACGCGACCGTATCATCGACGCAGAGTGCAAGGTCGTCATCACCACCGACGAGGGTAAGCGTGGTGGCAAAACTATCAGCACGAAGAAGATTGTCGACGATGCTCTTAAGCAATGCCCCGGTATCAGCCACTGCTTGGTCTACAAGCGTACTGGTGCCGAGGTTCCCTGGACGAAGGGACGCGACTGGTGGTGGCACGAGGAGGTCGAGAAGTACCCCAACTACATTGCGCCGGAGCCGATGAACTCAGAAGATCCTTTGTTCCTGCTTTACACCTCCGGTTCCACGGGCAAGCCCAAGGGTGTCATGCACACGACCGGTGGTTACCTGCTCGGGGCGGCGGCAACCGGGAAGTACGTCTTCGACATCCACGATAAGGACGTCTTCTTCTGCGGTGGCGATGTGGGCTGGATCACAGGCCATACCTACGTGGTATACTCCCCTCTACTGCTGGGTTGTGCTACGGTTGTGTTCGAAGGCACGCCTGCCTACCCCAACTTTTCGCGTTACTGGGATATTGTCGACAAGTACAATGTCAGCCAGTTCTATGTTGCGCCCACTGCACTCCGGTTGCTCAAGCGTGCGGGCAACGAGCACGTTAAGCACCAGATGAAGGATCTTAGAATTCTTGGATCTGTCGGTGAGCCGATTGCGTCTGAAGTGTGGAAGTGGTACTTTGAGACGGTGGGCAAGGAGGAAGCACATGTCGTCGATGTAAGCTCGAAGCGGTATGTTGGCAAAGGCTAGGTGCTAACTCGGGATAGACGTACTGGCAAACGGAGACGGGCTGTCACGTCATCACACCCCTTGGAGGTATTACACCCACAAAGCCCGGATCGGCGTCTCTTCCGTTCTTCGGTATCGAGCCAGCGATCATCGACCCTGTATCTGGCGAAGAGATCCACGGCAACGACGTTGAAGGTGTGCTCGCCTTCAAGCAGCCGTGGCCTAGCATGGCTCGCACCGTATGGGGAGCACACAAGCGATACATGGACACATACCTAAACGTATACAAGGGCTACTACGTAAGTACACAAGTATCCTTCTATAGGCATGTCGTCTAAGCAGGACAGTTTACCGGAGACGGTGCCGCACGTGACCACGAGGGGTACTACTGGATTCGAGGACGTGTTGATGATGTTGTCAACGTGTCCGGCCACAGATTGTCGACGGCTGAGATTGAAGCAGCGCTCATCGAGCATGGTAAGTCTACTATTCGCTCATGTTGGATGTGCACATTGCTGACAGTGGCGCAGCTGCGGTTGCCGAGGCGGCGGTGGTGGGAGTCAATGACGAACTGACGGGCCAGGCGGTCAACGCGTTCGTGGCGTTGAAGGACGCCAACGAGTCGACTGACCAGGTGAAGAAGGACTTGATTATGCAAGTGCGCAAGTCGATTGGGCCGTTTGCCGCACCCAAGGCGATTTTCGTGGTGCCAGATCTGCCTAAGACGCGCTCCGGCAAGATTATGCGGCGCATCATGCGCAAGATCCTAGCAGGAGAGGAAGACCAGCTGGGCGACGTTACCACGGTAAGTCAGACTGCGCGCAGCTGTTTTTCGCTCGCTCTCGGTAGAACGCGGAGGGCGATTACGCGTACTGTGGGATACGATGACGGGCTTGGCTAACGGCACCTGACAGCTTTCGGATCCGTCGATAGTGGACAAGATCATCGATGTTGTCCACCAGGCCAAGAAGAAATAGGCGGGGTGGGGCGCCTGCACGTGGTGGGGTTCTGGTTCCCATGTTGAGATGGCAACCACAACGGCCGCTCAGCACGCGGCGGGGTAGAGCCTGAGGTGAAGGGTGAAAGGCTGATGTGGGTGCCGATGCACGGTAATAATGCTGCGTCTTCGGCGCTTGTTGGGCGCGTCTATGTTTAGTAGTACACAATATCCAATGGACGGATTGATTCGTTGTGGTGTCCATGTACTTGCGCTGCGCTTTGCAGTGTATTAACTTTGAAGTATAATAAAAATACAAATATCTCAGGCACAGGTCTCACACTCTCAGGCGCAGGTGAATGTGGTGCATGGCGGTGCAGGGGACACGCAAAGTTTCATTCGTGTCGCGCCCAGTCCCCCGTCGGTTGCCAAGACGGTGGCTGGCAGGGCTGTGCATGCGATTACGACTCTCATTGTCGCTCGCCATCGTGCGTCGTCCTTGTATAGCCCTTTGCCTCTTTTGCTAGTTGAGTGCTAGCGCTCTTCAGTCTGTATACACGTTTACTTGTGCCCACCCATGTCTCTCGTTGCGTCGTCGCTGTTGTAGCTTCCTTCCGTTTCTTCACCAACTCCACCCGCGGCCACACATCTCCTGACCGGAGAGCACCGCCCCCCGTAATGCGCATCTTCGGCAGTCTGAGGGCCGCCATCACAGTAGGACTCGCCACCGTAGCCGCCGCCACATCGCATGCCCGCCCACCGCTGAGGCGGATCGCGCTCGCGAAGAATGCCGACATCCTCACCCACAACCACCGCGTCACCGCCATATCAACCTTTGACCTCGCTTTCGACGTGTCCGGCCGCCGCATCCGCCTCCGCCTCGAGCCGAACCACGACCTCTTTGTCGCCGGCGGGTCCGTAACACATCTCAACGCCGATGGCACGATAGCGAAAGAGGAGCCGATAGACCGGCTGCAACATAAAGTCTACAAGGGGAAGGCCTGGCTCAAGAGGGCGGATCGCTGGGACAGCGTCGGATGGGCCCGGATAGGCATCCGGCGAGACGGGCTGGCACCGCTGTTTGAGGGCACCTTCACCGTCGACCACGACCATCACCATGTCAAGATGGCGTCCAACTATAAGGCCACGCGCGCAGAGGAGGACCCGGATGTCGACCTGCGCGAGGACGAGTTCATGGTCGTTTTCCGCGACTCCGACATGCGCGAACAGCAGGAGCACACGGAGCTGAGAAAGCGGTCCCGAGACATCACCTGTCCGTCCGACGACCTGGCCTTCAACACCCGGCCTGACCATCCCGTCTATGCGAGCATGCGCGCACGGGACGGCGCATCCATGTCGCCCTCCCTCATCTCCTCGCTGTTCAGGCGGCAATCCGACTTCCAGCCCGGAGGCAACGGTGCAGGAGTCAACCTCGTCTCGACCATTGGTAGCACTGCCGGATGCCCTAGTACCCGCAAGGTAGCGCTTGTTGGCGTGGCCGCCGACTGCACCTACGTCCGATCCTTCAATTCGAACAAGAACCTGACACAATCGAACATTATAGAGGCCATGAATGCCGCTTCGGAGCTCTTTGAGAGCACCTTCAACATCTCTCTAGGTGTGGCCAAGGTGCTCATTGCCGAGCCCGAATGTCCGACCCAGCAACAGCAAGCCACACCATGGAACCAGGACTGCAGCAACAGCATTACCATCCAGGATCGCCTAAACCAATTCTCGCAATGGAGAGGGCAGCAAGAAGACGACTTCTCTCACTGGACCCTACTATCGACCTGTAAGACGACACCCGCCGTTGGTCTCGCGTGGCTTGGGCAAGCATGCACAAAAGGTTCTCAGGTTCAGGACCAAGCTCAAGCTCAAGCTCGCGGCACAGTTGCCGGTGCCAACGTTGTCATCAGGACTTCATTCGAATGGCAAGTCATTGCTCACGAAACAGGTCACACTTACGGCGCTGTCCACGACTGCACGGAAACCCTGTGCGGAGACTCCGACCTTGTCAACTCGCAACAATGCTGTCCCTTCAGTTCCAACGCCTGTGATGCCAATGAGGGCTTTATCATGAACCCCTCGACGGGGGATAACATCTCACGCTTCTCCCCCTGCTCCATCGGCAACATCTGCTCCGCCCTCAGACGAAACAGCGTAGAGTCGACCTGCCTCACCGACAACCGAGACGTCACCCTCCTTACTGGCCAAACCTGTGGTAACGGCATCGTCGAAGGCGACGAAGAATGTGACTGCGGTGGCGCGTCCGGCTGCGAAAACAATGCCTGCTGCAACCCGGAGACGTGCAAATTCATCAACAACGCTGTCTGCGACGACTCTAACGAAGATTGCTGTCGTAACTGTCAGTTCGCGTCCTCCACTACCGTCTGCCGCCCCTCCGTCGGCGACTGTGATCCTCAGGAATTCTGTACGGGGAGTGATCCCTACTGTCCTGAAGACGAGACCAAAGAGGATGGCACGGGCTGTGGCAATGGACTTAGCTGTGCGTCTGGTCAGTGCACGAGCAGAGATATGCAGTGCAGGACCATTATGGGCAGTTATACGCTGAGCAACGATACGTATGCTTGCGACAATAGCAATTGTATGCTTAGTTGCGCGAGCCCCGAGTTCAGTGCGAATAGGTGTTTTGGTCTACAACAGAATTTCCTGGACGGAACGAGTTGTACCGGTGGTGGAACATGCCGTAACGTACGTCTTCTTACCCCCCCATCCTCTCCACCCCCTCAAACACCAAACGAGTTATACTGACTACAGGCAAAAGGGCGTATGCCAAGGCGGCTCCGTCGGAAAAGCAATCACCACCTGGATCGATTCCCACATGCCCATCGTCATCGGTGTCTCAGCCGGTGTCGGCGGCATGCTTGTCCTCTGTATCTTCTGCTGCTGCTGGCGCTCTTATCGTCGGCGCTCAAAGTTGAGGAAATATGCTGCTGCCGGTCCGCCGCCAGCGCCATACCAAGGTAGACGGAACCGGAGTGGGCCCATGGGCCCGCCGCCTATGGGTCAGTTCGCTCCGCCGCCGTCGGGTGCGCCGAATGAGCATGCACATGTGCCCCAGCCTCCGCCCTTGTATCATAGGAGTAGCGTGCGGTATGCGTAGTTGATGCTTTACCCATTTATGAAATTGATCGTCGGGGGGGTTTTTTTTTCTTTCTTTCTATATTTGTGTAGGTTGGGCGTTTGGTATACTTGCATTGCTTACGGCGTTTTCTTTGTGTGTTTGGGCTGTATATGCCTTTTTTTGTGTGCGAAAGGAGGGTAAGCAGGGGGGAAAGAAATGTAGAGTCGTATGTGGGTAGGCGTAAGGAGAAAGGGGAATACAAGTAGATAGAGATGGGTAGATGTTGATGTGTATGAGAATGCTATATCATCGTCTTCCACAAACCCCTCCCCCCCCCCCCCCCCCCCTCATTTCATCTCCCAATCTCCCCAGCCTCTTATCAACACCCCACAAGAAGAGGAAGAAGAAAACGCAGCATCCACACATCACATCAACCCATATTCAAACCCCACAAACAACACCTTCCATCACCCTCTCCCTCCCATCCCTCACAACCGCAGGAGAAACAAGGACCCCCCTCCTCCCCGTGTCCTCCCACACAAACGCATACCTCCCCGGCTGTCCCAGCAACCAGATCCTCACCTCGAGCGCATCAGCGAGGATCCGCGCTAGATGTTCGTCCTTTTCTTGATCGCTGGCCGTCGGGTTCGCCCAGGGGAAGAAGGTTAGCGAGAAGTGTTCTGCTGCTTCGCGGATGTTGGATTGAGTGGGTAGGTGTGGGTGGGTGTGGGTGTAGATGTAGATGGCAAAACGGCGGTAGAGAGTTGTTGCTAATGTTGTGTTTGGATCTGTCACATGGTGTTAGGTAACTCGCAAGGTCCCAATCAAGAAAAGAAAAGAGGGGGGAATATACCATCACCATCCCCATCACCACCCAACCCCCCCAACAAGCCAGCGGGCCACAAACTACGCTGCTCGACCCCTTCCCCTTCCGCCTCCCCATCCCCCTCCGGCGCCGTAACACCCACCACATAAGCCGCAAGCGCATGTTTAAGCGGCGTAGACGAGATCGCACAATCGCGCAACAAATCCGCCATATCCACCTCCTGCGCACCGAAGCGCAACAAGTCGGGCACCATGCTAGACGTGATACTGGCGTGCACGTCACGATAATAGGTATCGATGTGGTTGTGTATCTGGGCGAAGAGGGCGGTAAGACGGTGTTTGATCTCGGTCGCGGTGGCGGGTCGAGGTAATAAGGCGAGGGCGGCTGCATCGGAACTTGTGACTGCGGGCACAGGGGGTACCATGGGCGCTGGTGGTATGGGTGTTTGTGATACTTGGACATAGGGACTGCCACGACCGCCGCCGCCGCCGCTGCTGCTCTTCATGACGAGATTGGGTGTCGAGTCGGTGTAGCTTGGGTATCTTGTGCTGGTTATGTTTGCTTTGTTTCTACGCTTGAATAGGAGGAAGGTGGTCAGGAAGGCGAGGATGGCGCCGAGGATCAAGGTGCTGATTGCGATGCCGGCTATGGCGCCAGAGCTGAGGTTGTTCGTGTTGTTGCTACCGTTTGATGGCGATTGTGCGCTGGCGAGGCTGGGTAGTGGTGTGGTCTCAGATGTGGATATTGATGCGGAGGGTGTGGTGTCTATCGTCCTGCTTGAAGATGTGGAGTGTGTATGGGGCTGGGGCTGGGGATCTGGCCGTGGAATTTTTGTGTTTATGTTGCTGTCCGTGGCCTGAGACCCGACGACGAGGACGACATCCGTGGGAGGTGTAGTATCCGTTAGTATCCCGGCCCATTCCTTCGTCGTCTTCAAAGATGTAAAATCCCCATCTGTCTGCGTTCGCGTCAAAATAAGACACTCAGCAAGATTCCTGGGATCGGGACATGTCCTCGCCGTAAATTCTGCGCCGCCACCGGATGTGCCATCACTAACGTCCACCAGCGACAACGTCGCTTCGGTCCAATCACGCGTTGTCATGTCTTTTTTTTTCTTTCTTCTAATATGGCAGAGATTCCCCAATAAGGCTGAAAGACAGAGAGGAGGGAATCAGAGAAAGAGACCAAGAACAAGAAACCAAGCAAAGCCTCACATTAAGACAGCGAACAGCACAGCTTTAGGCATCCCCCAAGCTCAGCCGCACTCTGCATCCTTTCACCAGCTCCGCCTCACCACACCGAACGCAGCGAAAAGCAAGCCATCCTTTTCCTGCGAGCGGTGCTTATTGTTGCACCGAGTGGTCATAATGCCGTGGGTTTGCGAGCGCTTTAGTGCTGATGGCGTCGTTGATTGCCGTCGCCAATGTGACTGCGAGGATGGTTTGTTACGCTAGGGCGGGGGTTTGGGGGCCACGCTGTGGAGGGGTGCACGCCCCCATGATGTACACAGCCTCAGTAAGGCGGCTTCCAGCAAAGGGATGGGCGTATATTTCCGGCCCAAGTTTTGCCTGGCTTGGTACATATTTGCAGAGACCGTGGTGTATAACGGGATGGCTACCTAAAGATGTGTCTCGGGTATCTACCTACTCCCTACCGTACGATGGGATATTGTAAGCTAGTCCGAATATGCCCTAGCGCTACGGCAGTGCTCACGGTCTTTCCTATCAAGCAGACGGTCCAAACAAAAGAGAAGCTAAGATTAATATCAGATGGAGTACACGGTCCCAAGCTTAGGAACCTTGAGCAGGAACAGAGTAGAGCATTTAGAAATTTAGATAATCAAGCCTCCCCCATAACGCCTTGCCACACCGTAAAACGAGAGAAATACACAATCCATCCGTCGCTCAACAGTTGAACTCCTGGATTACTTTGCCTCAAAGATGCAGGTTCTATCAAATCATACGCTGGCCTTGTCTAGTTCGGTAAGCTACATCCTCTGTAGCGCTTATTAGATATGCCAAAACGGACTCGGCGGAGTACCTCCCCCCCTGGATGGTTAGGACTGAGATGCGATTTTGATAGAAGGCGTAAGTGAGATGCGAACTTGTAGTGTTGTTGTGAGCTATCTGAAGTGGCTATGTAGAAAGAACGAGCTGAACCGACGCTAGTCCCAAAGAGGTACACATGTGACTTGTACCCTCGAACAGATTTCAATAGGGATAGTGAAGTTGAAGTGAACCGATGCTTGGGAACTGCTATGGTAATCGGGGTTTTCTCTCTCTAGTGTCCGAGTTTCATCGTGGTTGTGCAGTTTACCTGCTCTCTCTTGCCACTCTAGAGGCTTGGGTCGAAAGGAAGGGCAGGCTCACTTATTAAGTCTAGGGAGACCGACTCCTGACCTTGTGTTGAGTCCTGGAAAGGATTGTATTGAGTTCCGCAAGGGATCCCATTGAGCAGCAACTTGGTGCGGATGTTTTAGGGGACGTAACCGTGCTTGAGTACACAGGGGGTAAGTTACTAGAGGTTCCGAATTTTTTTAGTTACGGTAGGAGGGGGCGCGGCGAAGTAAAGGGCGCCGGCTCTCCTAATCGTCCTAGGAATCTTGTACTACTCGGTCGTCGCGCCTACGACTGCTGCGTGAACTCGTTTCTGTCGTCTCCTCTGCTTGCCGCCCTGCATTGCTCGCCAAAAACCGCCTGTGTATAGCTGGGTAGGTATTTGCATGAGGCGGTTTTTCATTCCTTCGTCATTATCATTATTATCAACCGTATTTTTTCGTCTATGGCTGTCGTCTAAGGATAGTTACTACACCGAGTATCCCGCTAGGGTCAACATGTAGGGTGGATACTACGGCCTTAATTCTGCACAGGCGGTAGGGGGCCGACGGCCTAGCAAGCCCTATGTTGCATCCCTATCGACGTAGTATTGTGGCCGAGGCTTTGTCCGCGCGTACGAGCGGTAGCCGACTCTCGAGTTGGCTCCACGAAGCGCCCTTGTCAAGCAGCGTCTTAACTATCTGCTCGTAGCCTCCGTGTGAAGCTGCCTGTAGTGCGTTGCCGTAGGGTCCACTCTGCGCGTTAACCTCAGCGCCATTGTCGAGCAGCGTCTTGACTATCTGCTCGTTGCCT